>JARJDW010013408.1:0-251641 GCA_030264715.1 Adinopsis sp. GC000173
GCTTAAAATTCATTTCAGACTAAGCAGGGGTTGATTCCAAAGCGGCAGCACCAGACTCCAAATATTTCAATGAATTATCCCTATAGTGAAGTCGATCCGGGGACACACTGTATATAACATCCACTTTTTATTATTAACATAAGTATATTGGGAAATGCAACAGGGAATTATTATTGCCATTAATGAAATTCCGCATAATATTTTTACATTAATTGAAGCCACAATTCCAGAACACTCACCACCAGTTGCAATAATTTTTCCATCATTAGTGGTTTAATTTCGGTGTTATGTAATTAGATTCGTAAGTGGTAGTGTTGCAAATGTTAGATGGATCATACATGAAGTGAATTGGTGAGTAATTATAATATTGTATCAATTTGATGTAATCGATTTGACAAATACTGGTAATTTCTTGTCGCATAATAATTATTCAATAATTAAACCAAACAGATAACATTGACGTTGTTCCATGTACGTACTTGTATGTAGAAGAAATTCATTTGCCCTCGGTGCGTTATATGATAGCCTAGTAAGATTTCCTCTTTAATAGTAATCAATTAAATGAGTCGTTTCGCTATTTCGGAATTTAAAAATTTAATAAAAATTTATTTTATGAGTCATTTATCAACGCTCGCCAAGATTTTTTAAGAAGTATTAGCAGAATATAATAAAAATTATCCGGGGAATGTAAATTTAAATTTTTAGCAAAAGTTATTGCTTAATAATTATATCTTATATATAAATGAGTATTTCATGGAACATTTATCAAATCTTGTTGACAAATTAAGGAACAGCATTAGGGAGTTTGTGTGCATTCTAATTTTTCGGGTTATGGTTTTAGTGTTTGCTGAAATTTTTCTAACCTAATTATTTGTGTGTGTGTGTGTGTGTGTTCTTTTTATTTTCGTGACTTTAAATTATTTCGATGATATATTGTTGGATTTGTAAAAGTGACGTTTAAAAAGATTGCTTTGAATCATACACCTATACCATAAATTTGACTCACGAAACCACGATTATTTAAACGATACCTTACAAGGTAATTTGTAATCGTATTTCATATGCAAGAAAATTCATGTACATACATTTCATCCATTTCATATAGAAAACCAGTAGCAAGCAAATAGAAATACAATCATTTTTTTTATTTATTGTATATCGCACCGCACGACGCCGCGCCGCTCGCTTCCTGTCTGCGAATAGAGCGGCGAATAAGTAAATAAATAAATAAAAGTAGAAAACCAAAATGACCAAAATGACCAAAACGAAGCAACATTTATTTAATGATATGGGATAATAGCATTATCAGATTCGTCTGTTATGATTTAATTGAATGAAGTGTAAAGTTATGTATGTTATTGTTGGTGTTAAGCGGAGTGATATATTTATGACATGTGATTTTTCTAATCTCGCCATATTACGAAATATTACTAAATAATATTGATATGTGAAGAAGAGTAATGGAGAATATATTTTATGAAATCCATCTATTGTGGCGTGTACATGACATTTCTTGACAGCTTCCAAAATACCAAGCATATCAGAACAGGTAAACGGTATGTGAAGTGTACGGATTTCTGGGACATATCAAATTACATGCCGTCTCTAGATATCTCCAAACGCTGGCGCATCGCCAAACATTTCCAAAAATATTTAAAAACACCGATTTGCAAAATGGTATTGATTGACTTTTCATTTTCACACACGTGAAACATATTTTATATTATAGAATTGTTTTCTACATCGTTCCGCGATTTATCATTATTGAGAGAGGGTGAGAGGGTTGGATGGCTGAACAAAATGAAATTCTCGATTTGAAATATTGTATGTTCACACTATTAGATTTATAAATAAAAAAACATTTATAATTTTTACTATACTACAATATATATATTTATATAAATGACTCCGCGATCGAATCATAGAATTTATTGGGAGCCGTAAAATATTCGTTAATAATATTTATTCATAAGTCCATAAAACTTTTTTGAAATACGATGAGAGAATATCATGATTGTATAATACTTTTTATTCCAAAACATTTATATTCTTATCTCTGTAGATTATTTTATTTAAACACGTTTAAAATATTGTTCAGTTATCTTTTAAATTAAATTTCATCTAATGTTCGTTATGCTAACAAAATTTGAAAATTTTCATAATTATATAACATAAAACACGATTATCGTTTCAATTCAAATATTTACAAATAAAAAAATGATCGCGGAAGAAGTTCTGTCGGAGCGTTGGGCTAAAGATCAATAAAAAAATGCCAAACGCTCATAGCGATGTTTCTCCGCTAATTTACTTATTAAAATGCGATGCGTTTACAAGCTATTAATTAATGGTTTCAGCCAAAAATGTTTTCATGCTGATTTATACATATTGTACAATGAAATGATTTTGCTTTTTTTTAATAATTTAATGTGAAATAAATCAAAAAAGTTTGATGATTTATTAGTATCATTATTTAAATTATACCTGTTTTCCTAAAACATACATTAGTAAGCATAATATAATAAATAATTTTGCATTTGCCAACACACAAACGAACATAAACTTTATTTATTCATATTATTATGTTATAAAACATTTAATTTTGATTAAAAATGAAATTAAATGAAACAAAACTTGTTCTTATTACATGCGCTGCTTTAAATAAAATTTTATTGACGCTGCTATTAAAGATTCTTTAGCATTTTGGCGATCGTAAACTGAAACCTTGATAAATGACTTGGATTAAAAGAGATAATTTCTAGCATTTTCCTTGCGCCCCTTAATCAATTCCATTATAGATTTTATTTAATTTGACAAACATTCTAAAGTGTCCTTTCTTTATTTAGAGAGCGTCGCAAATTCTTAAATACGAGGAGGGCGTAGTTTGATGTCATCAATTCGATTTCGAATTTATTTATTAGTGATATATTACTACAATAATATGGTATATAGAATAATAGATATTAAAAAGGGTGTTTTAGTATATAGGGCGGGTAATGCCGAAACCTGGTGTATATTGAAAATTATTAAGTGTAGAGATTAGAAAAACGTATAAGTACTTTGCAAACATAATGCAAAATGATGATAGTTCTTCAACAAATAAATTAGCAGCCATTGCATATAATATTTCGTGTTTTTTGAAGCTAAATTATTCCTATATTATATAATAATTATTTCTGGATCTGATTATATATATAAATATATATACAAAGAGGAATTGTGCAGTGAATTCTTCTTCTTAAAATAAAATTTGCCCAACGGGGTAATGACGCGCCTAGCTTAATTTTATATGAATTTGCAAAAGGCAACGAATGATGGTTTAGATGTGAATTATGTTCGGGATGGACCGTACGGAATACAGTTTACAGGATATCCCCGATAATTACAAATGTGATTTTTGCATATTTAACGACAAGTTTACAATATGTAGCTATTTTACCTATTTTATTTGTTAGAGCGCAATTACCCTACCAGTTTCGCCATTGTCGATTACAATGTAATTACTGAATTACATTAATTCGGATTTTTTTAATATTCATTTAGATAGTATATTAGGTGCTCTTTCATGTACATTAGTTGCAATTTATGCATTAATTGTTATTAATTCTCCCCTACTAGTATATAAGCAGAAAATATATATCTAGAAAAATGCATTCCTGGTTGTATAGTATGTGACAAATAGAGACAAATACATTTCTTCAACTTCTATAGTAAATATTATTTCCAGAGGGCAAAACTTTTCCAAATTTATTTACGTTATAGTTCCATGGAAAATATTGTACACAGAAATCCCAATAGTAATTTCTTAGTTGTTAGTTTTTTGGTTTGAAGCGAATTTCTATTATGAAATAGTGATAGAAGTCACCGCAGCGTAGAAAAATTCAAGGCATCGATGAGTCTTAACAAAAGACTTTTTCCCAATATTTGATCGAATACGCTTTAAGAGTTTTGTAAATATACCGTATCTATTATATTTAGTCACATATTTAATGTTTCCTTTATAGTTCACACATTTGATACGGGCCATTTATAAATGTTTGTATACATTACTACATTCAACATTCAACATTCACCAATTTAAATTAAATATGTGCATTGTTTTATTCTAGATTTATAGTAATTTATTAATATAAGCACACATTGCATATTTTTGCCACTTTCTATTATAATAATAATAATTATTATTATTATTATTATTGCAATTATTTTATCAGTAATTTATTTAATTAATAATTCCAATCTCGTTATTTCAATTTGTTGTGATATAGAATTCCTACAATAGATTAAAATGTTGATGTTTATGCTGAAAAGCTAAAAAAAGTCTTCATCATCATCATCATCATCAACATCATCATATGATTAATATGAGATTTAAATATGGTGGTAGTTGGAATAATGCAGGTTTCTAGAGATTTAGAGATTGTTATATGACTGTAGGTCATTATTGCAGGTGTGAAGTGCACTAGAACAATAACTTTAGTGACAATGCAGTGTGTATTTGATGGTAACACTTCATAGCTTTAGTAATTACAGAACTTTCTGACGATAGAACACGTGCTATGACAGGGACATTAACTGTCTTGCGAGCCAGCAGTTTGTAATGTCTTCGCATTTATTACTTTCTTATATATCATGACGGGTGGGAGCGAAGAAACTATCACTTAACTATAAAAATTTGTTACTAATACCAGTAACAAGAAAATAAATTTTATACGAGCAATACGTTCTTTTATTATTATATTTTTAATGTAATGTAATGTAAAAAAGACAAGTTAAGAGAGATATTTATATAAATAAAAAAAGTTTTCTAAAAGAACATCTGTAAGATACACGTGTAATACCCAGTAGGACCAAGAAAATAAGATTTGAGGCTATTGTAGAAACTCTCCGAAACATTAGGGAAAAGGATTGAGAAAAATTACACTTTTAATTAGAAAGAAAGTATTGAAAAATGAATGCTTTTCAAAGGATCTCACGCAGCTGGTTCCTGTTTAAGAAAGCGCTTAGTAAAAATGAAGATTTTCAATGTCAAATTTTCTATTAAATTTTAAGTCTGAGTGATGATCCATTATGATGAAACCGAAAACGAAAACAATAGTTACCTATTGTACTATGTTATTATATAATATATTGTATGTATTGTACTCATACAATAGTATTGAGAAAAGTCAATGCGAGTAAAAATTGTTTTTCCTTTTCCCTCTACTTTCATTCAACATTTTCAACATCAACAACATTCGAATGAATTTAAATTTTCAGCCACACAACAACATACAATATATTATACATTTTATCAACATTTGCATGTCATTCGACAATTGAGTATCGCATAGAAAATTAATCAATATTAAGTAATATTTAAATCAATATTATGGAGGAAATTACACATGTTAGCCCAAACATGATAGAGCAATAAATTACAAAGATGTCTAAATTGATTTTCCGTTATCAAACAAATTGTTGACTTTGGCATAAATTAGGGCTGTCCTTATTTTCCATGTTATCCCCAAGGCAGTTTTAAACCTGCAGCGACGTGTCTTTCCATCTCCAACACCTTCAACGGGATATTTGACTCTGTTAAACACTTCATTTTAATCTCAGCAGTACGATTAATTTTCATCACTGCATAGCCCAAAACGACATCGATTGTAATTTGATTATTATGATGGAAATGTTACAACATCAAGGTATTAATACGATATTTGCGCAAAACGAATAATAATAAACTGAATGAATGAGTGAATGAGCGAATGAGTGAGTGAGTGAGTGAGTGAATATTTTTTATGACTGAAATATTTCAGCATTGTTGAAAAAATTGAATATATTATATTTTAAATATTACTTTGCAATCATCTAAATCTAATTTATGCTATCATAAATGATACCATCATCAATTTGCTTGAAACATTCGACGAATTTAAATGAGGTTTTTATATACTGTACAAAATTTAATAAAACGAAAATATGGGACAAGATTTATGCCAATATCCCACACCTGAAATACTATTTCATCCATTACACGTTTAAATCTCAACAAATACGGGATGTAAATGGAAAATAATAATTTATAACAAGTTAGTGTCAAATATTCCTGAAACAACATTTTGAAGAAGATATGGAACATGAATGTTATATAAAAGCTTTGACAAATCTCATTCTAAGACAAAAGATATCTAAAGGGCTTTGCATAATATAAACCATTTGCTCTATTGTAAATACATTCTCCATTTGAGAGAGCACATTTTTAGAGTAAATTAGTTTTCTTTTATTTATCATATTCATTAAAATCTGCGCAATGTGCAATTGCCATTGATAAGATCAAAGTAAACTGTTGATATTTAGGCTTGTTAAATAGGTAAATTTCGGTGATTCGGTATTTTATTGGTTCAATCGTAGCGCAACTAATTAAACGTGACTGGACAGTCAATGTTGAACACCTGAATTAAATCTGAGAGCGTATCTAATCAATAAAGTTCAAGTGGTTAAATAATAAAACCGCTTTAATAAATTTATTAATTTTGCAACAAGAGGCAATTATCAAAATTTAATTGGCTTAATAAGTACTTATGTTAATTGAGTTAAATATCATTCTCCCATTTTCAAATAATCAATACGTGCGGTGATGATTATTCCTTGCTTAGCAAAATATTATCTTTCTGCGAGTAAAAATTAATTATTCTTTAAATTAAAATCGAATCATACAAAAAAGAAGGAGAAAGATGAGAAATTAAAATGTAATAAGACAAGTGTAAAGTAATTTAAAGAGTTTCTCCCATTGTTGCGAATTGTGAAATGTAATTAGAATCAATTTTTATTAAGTTTTTCTTTTCAAAATTTATTCAATTACTTTTCTTCTATATATACCTATATATATAGTATAGTATAGTAAAGTAGTATAAAATAAGATTTTTGATTTGTGATGGATTGTGTTTGTTTACTTCTTCATTCCTTGATATGAGATTTGAGGTGCAGTGCAGCAGGGTACTGTATAGTTGTATATGTATAGTATGGTATATGTAGTATAGTACGGCGAGCGAACGGGAGCAGTGTCAGAAACACATGTGAATAAAGTAAAGGCTCTAGGAGAAAAAGGTTTTTTTTATTACTAATGTTGAATATTGGATGCTTTTTGTTTCTATCAAAAATGTCGACAGATTATATTTTTCGTCGTTTCAATGTAAAAAATTGCTTAAAAACCTTTTAAGCGTTTTCTTTCTTATACTCGTTTACCATCGTCGTATACGTACTGGAGCCGATATTCAATTTTATTGAAAACCTAATAGTGAAAGCAACCATTTTAAACTTAATAGGATTACAAAGCTTGCAAATTTTAATAATTTCAAAATCCTTTTAACGTACTTATAGATTAGACCTTTAATAAAAGTATCCATATGTAAACGTTGGCGGGTTTGAGAGGCGCGTCGCGACGCGTCGCGGGGAAAATGTGCGGGGAAAATGTGAGTTGTCTTAAATGTAAAGTTTGTGTATTCAAACTCCAGTTTAATAAACAACTTAATGAGGTAGAGAAGCATGTCGAAGATGCACACGTGTCACGTTCTACTAAATTTAGAGTAATTTATGTTGCAGGTTGAGGGGTGGATTTGCTCCACTCGGCGCCTTGTCTAACTTACATGTCTATAAATCTTTATAATTTGCCAGGCTGTGTAACATTCACATCCATTCCTAGATCTAAGTGCTGTATGTGATGCTATGTAATGCATTACATTCCTTATAAAAACATTACCTCTGCAAAGCGCGCGCTTGATAAATGACAATGATAACATCTCACCTCTAGTTATCAATGATTAACTTGTAAATGAGAATATAATTTCCCTTCTTAATTCCTCCTATTTCCCATTCACCGCATCTATACATTTTATCAATCTACAATATACAATATATATCCAATATTCTTTTTGATAAAAATATTTAACTAATTAACAATAATGAAATCAAATTGTTCAAGTTTTTTTATTATTACATACTTGAAATTAATTTATTTTACAATTACTCTTCATTTATTGTATATAAAGTTTATTTCAATCTTTATGCAGACTAGTTTTAAACTCTTATTAATTATATGTATATAATGAAATTTTTTACTTAAACCTTTACGATTAATTTAATAACTTAAATAAATATTTTGCAAAAAATGCCTATGCAGTAAATCCCAGAGAAATCTGCGACTGTTTCACCATTTTTAAGTGACGTTATCCACAATTTATTCCCATCCGATAATTCAGATCTAATTTCAATAATTACTTTGTTCCGAAATAAAGTAAATGAGATGGGCTTAGTAATAAAATCCCTTTCTGATACACCGAAAAAAGATGCCAGTTGAGATATGGAAAAATGTTGTTGACTATCCACGTTTACTTCAATATGCATGGCGGTTTCTATCCTGCTTCGAAAATACTTATTGTTGTGCATCAAAATTTCCTTATATATCACAAATTTCAAAACGTTGACGAGTTATGAATCTGCTGGTAAATATTAAACTATTTTTGAAAAATGAACAAATCCAACAGTTAAAATTATATTTATATTAATTTTAAAAAAATTGGTAAATTATTGCTTTGTAGTAGAAAGATGTTTCATTTTTAGCTGCCATAATTTGGTTTTTGTTTTCATCAATTTTTGTAGACTAAGCGGTAGATAAAGTAGTTGATTTCATCTCTTTACCTACTTACCATTCGTATAAATAGAATTTGTCGTAATGATTTTGCTTCAATTCTGATGAAGACTATAATATTTGTGAACAAACCTTGAGTTTTTAAAGTTAAATTAAAGTTAAATAACACCCCCAGGCTGGCAGATGAGCGTCTTTTTGACATCAAAATTAAAACGTAGAAAATGGATGCAAAATAGTGTATTTCTTATATGCTAATTTTTCAATAAAAAACTCTCATCTACCAACCTGGGGGTATTATTTAACTTTAATTTCTTTTTTTGAATGAAGTCAATATCTTCAATAATATGCTCGTGGCTTGCTTTAGACGCAGATAATTTATGCCATAAGAAACACATGTAACAGAGCGAGAGCGACGAACTGGGCAAGAGTAGCCTTAAATATTTGGTTGTTTAAAATCAAGCATAAACGCAACACAAAAAAATATTTAAAAAAGGTAAGTGGGTTCATAAACTCGTGCAGCCTTTTTACTCCACCAAAATCAACTGTATAGGTCTATGGTAAAAAGGTTCCCCATCTCTACTATATCCAATATTTTCTCTCTGTCTTTTTTACTGAAAATTGACCGTTTGTTAAAAATAACAATATAGTAATCTAACCATCTCAATTTGTCGCATTCGACATAAATATATAGCAGCGCATATAAAATTATGATAATTTTAGCACCTATTGATTAACATGACAATAGCGAATTGATAACATTAATCGAAAATGTAATGTACGCGCCACCACTATTGTGTGTAATAAATTGTAGTGCAGTAAAAGATTGTAGATGATGATGAAAGGTGGTAGGTGAGTGAGTAGTAGATGTCTGTGGTGATTCGGCAAAGCGTTGACTAGTTGTGTAGGATAAAGTTAGCAGCTGTTGCAACAATCAATGACATTCAAATTAGTATGATTTCATTTGCTGTGGAAAATCAATATCGAAAACAATTAGATTTAATTAGATGTATTTTTTTCTTACACTCGGCCGGATTTTTCCGTTTAAAAAAGTAATGCGGATTCGAGTACAATATGTCAATCATTACAAGTGATTTTTACCCTACATGGAATTGACGTGTATTTAAACACACTCTCAATCATCCTTTATGCGTTTGATTTTTTTATAATGCCATTTTTCAATTATCTCTTCATCAATAATAAATGTTTTAATGTTTTGTAAATAGGAATGTAATTTTAATTGAATTGATTTTTGAGCTATTTTTTCGCTTTGTAAATAGAGTATGGTCTTAGATCGAGCGTGTGATTTGATATTTGATGGGTAGTGAAAAGATTAGAGTATGTTTCGCATTCAGCATCTTTATCATATATGTCAGGGGTTTTGCTTGATTTTCTTGCTGTCTACGTCTTTTATATCAAGGTTATGAATCAGATCTTTGCTCTAGATGTCTGCATAAAATCAAACTTTTATGATATGTCCCCTTTGAGTTGGCTTTGCCTTTTATATATCTCCTTCGATTTTTAGTGTCCCGAACATAAGAATATAAGGTTACAAATGGAAAACTAGTCGCGCATACATTCTTATGTGTATCAGCAAAGGGAATATGCATGAGGAATTTGCCGCTTGTCACCGCCGATATCCCAACGCCGATATCCCACCTCACCTCACGAACCAATTGTCCTCTAGATTGACGGTGTGGTCGACACGGTCTCGACACGTCCGCACACTTTCTTTATTTCACATTCCTTAGCACTTGGAAGGAATTTAAATTTTTTCGCTCTCTATCTAAAATAAAAGATAAAAATGTTTGCCTTATGCATAACAGATACGTAAGATCTATTGCCTAGCTGCAGGATATGCTTTGATGTAAGAGTAGATAAATTGAATTATAAAGAAATAAGCTTGTAACACTTTGTCCTTTGAGAATATTCAAAAAAAAAGTATCTGCATGCAACTACAATAGAATATAATACAACTGATTTCTCACAATCCTATATATGATAGTTTTATATAAAAAAGGGCAGCGCAGCAGCACGTGATAACATTCAAAAGTCAGCATTTACTGCAATGGCGATTTGCTGTTCTGTCAACAGAAAGTCAGACCGCAAAACTCGCACAAAATTTTAGATAAATTGCTCACATCCTTGTTCACGTCGAGAACTAGACATTTATGATATCTGCAAAATTTCATTTAAGCAAAAATACATTTTTCATAATTATGCTAATATTATACATGTCATAAAATTAATTAATATATGGCACATATAGTATAACACATCCAACACCAACACACCAACTAACATACATATTTCTTTGACATTGTACATGAAATACATATGTACATGTACCTATACGTATATGTATATGTGGTATATGTATACGTGTGTAGACAAACATTTTTGCCATCTAATGTTTTAAATCAATTAGTTAATTAAAATTTTATCTACGCGAGGTATAATTTTATGAGTTATTAGATTTACGACTGTCAAGAAGTTCAATTTATGATAAAAATCGTTAAGTTATAACCAGTTAGAAAAACATAGATAATATTTATCGCCGAAAGGCAAAAACTTGAATCTATTTTAAAAGATTAAAACTATATTAAATGTTATAAAAATCTTTATGATTATCTTTTAATTAGTTTATGAACAAACTTGGCTAAAAACTTTATGTACGTATATATACATGTATCCTTTTATTATTATTATATAGGAGTTGTAGGTATATATAAAAACTCGACCAATCACTTTTCAAACAAATTCTTAATAACAAACTCTTATCATATTTCAATTTTGTTTGCTTTTTATCTTTCGAACAAATAACATGTTTATAATGGAATTCTCAATAATTATTATAATAATGTGAGCTCGTCCTATCAGTAATTATCCATCAAAATATTCAAGAGAAAAGCTTTTTTTTAGGATCCCCAAATCGATTCGTATTTTATAAATACGTTCGAGAAAAATATCAACTCATTAATTAATTAAGACATGGCATTTAAAATAAAAAAATCAATATTGGTTTTGCGACAATATACACTCCTCTTCACAGAACTTCTTGAAATATTATCTTGCAAATTAAGATGTATTAAGAAAAGTTTTTTGCATACTGAAGCCGATAAGCAAAACTTTTTTGTTAAAATTAATGACTACGCTTTTTTCTCTACTAAAAATAGTTAATAAACCTAAGCCTTGAACTAAACAGACATTTCGATTAATTAAAAACAGACTAAATCGATCACTTTGATTCATTTTCTCACAGATAGTTAAATGATTATTGATTTTACGAATTGCTTTTTATTATCGTATTATAAAACACCCTTTATTAAATATAAATTAGCTGTTTGACCCACAATAATTATGCCAATTCAAATAGATGATAAAAGTATTCAGCCAAACAATCAACAACACACACAACCGCAGAATTTGTAATAATGATAAAATTATATTACCAAATATCAGGTCTACCGGAAAGTTATGTCCGTATATAGTATGCAAGAAAAATATGGTTTCCCTTGATCTTTAGTAATATTTATTTTACACTATAGTGTTTATCCTTATTTAAGACTTGTTACAAGCATAATTCCAATTTTTAAATATAAATTTAATTTTTTTTGCCTTGGTTGGCCAATTTATATGTTTAGAATAGACATTGCCTCAACTCGGAACTTTAAAAGCTTTCTATTTGACAATGCAACGTTGTAAATAAATTTTTATTGATTAGGTAATTATTAATTGGTTTAAATGTAGAATTTAGCAAAAAAGCATGTTTAAGAATGTAATATATGGGTTCCCGATCCACTCGTCTTTAAGTTAATGTTTGCAATTTAAAAAATAGTGTAAAAAATCTACAGTAAGAATATAATAATAATTTTTATTTGAAAATTTTGTACTAACTGATTTATTGCTCTTGTTTTATTTCTCAAACGGACAGAACTTTCCGCTAGACCTAATATTTCAATAAAGCAATAGAGTTTTTTTAATATTTTTCTTTGCGAATTATTTGTAACATTAATTTCATAGATGTTATTCAATGTAATACAATTAGATGATTCATCATTGATCATTAAATTATTTATTTATACGAAAATCTTCATAAAAAAAACCGAAACATATGTAAAATGTATTACAGTTGACATTTTATAAAATGACAAAAGAAAAGTTTTTTCCCTTTTTTTTATTCAAACTGACATTTTTTTAATAAAATATTTGATTTAAACAAATCCGACTTAATAACGTAAAATCTATAACAATGTTGACAATTTCGTTAATGCATTAATTTAATTATTTATTTGATGTATATTGCGATCAAATTGATTATGTGGTTAATGAATTAAAAAATGCTAATTTGGCATTTTAACTAAATGCACAGCATTAACTAATTAAATTATAATACATTTTTTTCCAAATCGGTATGTAACAAATCAAAAAAGTGTATTTTAACAATTTTTATGATTGAATAAAATTTTAATTCGCCTCATAAATTTATTACAGTGTAATTTTGATCTCTGCAGCTCAAACATTGATAAATCATAACTGTTTACGACCTTTTAGAGCTTTCAGCACTGCACATACAGCTGCAACGGTAGCATTTGAAATAGTTTTGATATCCTTTAACATTTATTATATAAATAATGCGTTCGGCTTTTATGATGAATTATAAATAGATGCCGTTTTTTTGCTAGCATTGTTTTATTAAACATGTTAGGTGAGTTTTAATCTAAAACAAACAAAAAAAAAAACAGAACAAATTTTTAAGTGAATAAAATGATGATCGACATTCCACACACCCAGCATAACTTTCATGCGATTTATGTATCATATTTTTGACGTTAATAGCCAATAATAAAATTGTTAACGCATTTTTAACTTATCTACAATAAAATGGAATCTATTTTTAGTAATATAGTATTAATATGTATCGTTTAATCATTTTCTGAGTATATTAGCGCCATAAATTTTTAATATCACTGACAAGTGCATAGTGCTGCTGTTCACAGTTCGAGCCTCATTGTTTAAAATATGAAACGATAAAATACAATTTATTATCAAAATTCGTGTTTGCATTCCAAACTTAAATTTAATGCAATACACAAAGGTGATTGAGGTGTGCTTCAATTACAATATTCTGAAATCAGTATTGTGCTAACAATGGAGATTTCTCCATTCCACTTATATCTTGCAATTGGTTTGTGTTGCAGTAAATTCAAAATCAATATTACAGAAAATTGATTGTAAATTTGAAATGGATAATTGTCCTTTACGTAAATGCGCATTCGCTCATTGAATGTTTGCGGATGTTGTTGAAGATAGAAATTTTTCGGCTGGTGTGGTGCGAGAGCGAATTCTCTATGTGTGTGTGAGTGTGTGTATGAATTTTGTGTGAGTCGATGTTTGGAGTTAATTAAACCTTTTGCGTTATCCTTTCTTTTGCCGCTTTTGCAAAATGAAAATACTTAAATTCCTAATGTATTGTTATGTTTTTAACTCACACTTTAAACTTATTATTTTAATTCGGCTTCCAGTTAGATAAAACAAAGTTTTTATGTAATGTTTATCGTTCTATAATGTTTATTAAATTAAGAAGATGCTTTGGATAGGAGCATTAGTAAAATTCCCGTAATTGAATTGAAAATGCAATGCAATACTCGTATAGTCATTGTGTTGCAGTTGGAGAGAGAAAAAAAACTCGCCAGTTTCAAATTGAATCATCATTTCTAATTTGAATTTTCCTCCCAAAGTTTAATTTAATGATCGTTTATTAAATATTTTATCTGAAAATCAAGCTAGAAATCAACAAGCCGACTAAATTAACATCATCTGGGATGTTTACATTGAGCCAATTCGGAAAGTGGAACAACTATTCCGAAACTTTGAAGTCAAAGCGAGTTAATTACTTAAGAACATTTATCATTTATTCAATTATATTATTTTTGAGCGTCTTTTCTTTTTAGACGACGACAACGACGACGAAGAGGACGACGAGTACGACGACTATATATCTGAACACTAAAGAAATTCTTCCGCAACTACTGCCACAGAAAAAAGGAAATACATTCTTTTGTACTTAGAAAAAAAATTTATTATCGAAAAAAGAAAGTTTCTTCACGAAATGTACACCTGTGCAGTTATTTCTAAAAGTTTTTCGTACCAAAAATCCAACCGATGTCGCCTCAAAATATAATAAACAACTTTCAATACGCTTCTGTTCGCTCAAACTGCATTCTACTTCGTAATCAAATCAACTTTTTATTGATATATTGTGTATCAAGTTGAACTTGTGTATTAATACATTACTCGCATAGGACGATAGGTTTCACAGCCTACGATATATCGGATAATGGTAATCAATATTTTAGGATCAAAACAAAAGAAAACAAATAGAGTATATATATCAAAGAAGCTTGCTTAAGGACATTTAAGAGCGAATGCTTTAAGAAGAAAGGAAATAGGATAAGATGAGATAAACGATAGTGATAGAGAGTGAGTGGATTGAACACTAAAATAAAGTGATGAGAACATTTAAAAGTTGGCAAAAGAACAATTACTACCAACTAAATCTTTAACATATTATTTTATGTATCGGAAATGCGCTTCATTAAAGCATTTCCATCGTCATTAAAAAATGCAGTCCTGTTAATTAAATCAACACAATGTACAGCTTTTTCCTATTTTTATGATTTAATTAATGCATGACAGTTATGAGTCCAGACAATTTTCATTTATTATTGAAACCATATCCTTTAGAAAATGATCCGAACTCGTATTTTTTTTGTAGAACAAAAATATGAATTTTTAATTATGCAGCATTTCTAAAAATTGCATGATTGAAATAATTTCGTTTAATTGAAATAAAAATGTAATGCAATTAGGTTAGATTCTTAACGTTCATAGTTGATTAAAATTCAATTTAATAATATGTATAAATTTAAATTTGACGTTTCGCGTGCAATCACATCTAGTGTGACTATTAAATCTAAACCCTGTTAACATAAAACGAAATAAATGAGTTTTTTCTGTGATAGGAAATTTCAGTGGTGAAATTAGACTCGTACCTGACAAGTCCTACCAATCAGTATTATTAGCAGTTTTTCGATGTTTAAAATCGACACGAAGTGTCACCTAAACTAAACTACTCTTCTTTTCTTCTCTTTTTATTTGATTTCTAGTTTCTAGTTTTCCTAAATGCATCTTTCACATTAGTTGGTTGCTTTTCCGAGCACACGAAACCAACGGCAACGATTAAACTTTTCCAATAATGTAAATTAATCTAGCTGGATGAATGTAATGATGATAATAACTAACCTATAACATCATGTTAATAATTTGGCTACATGATATATACTAATTACTGCCGGATTAAAGCACTCAATTCAATTTTTGAGTGGCTAATATAAATTTGCAATTTATCACATGAAAATGAAAATAAAAAATACACCATTGTTGGATTATATTATATAAATATTATTCAGATGTATATGTAAGATAAATTATAAGAAAGCATTGTGGAAAAAATAAAGCTGTTGCGACAATTTGTGATTCTCATTGGTATGTATAGGTAGTAGTAACTTGACTTTCAGATTTGTTGCAAAACTTTTTTTTTTCGACTTTTTTCGGTTGTTGTTAGTCTTCTTGCATATTTCAACATTTGTGCCATTGTATAAACAATATTTTAGCATAAAAAAAGTGTGGTGGTAAACATTAAAAAACACAAACACACAAACACACAACCACATACTCAACGTACATTGTAAAAATGCTTTATATCGATAGGTTAATTAAACGTTTGTTGAAGCTTTATTACTTCATTCATGTCTAGAGGCAATAAAAGCGTGCATTTTTGATTGAAATATTAGAAAAACAAAAGAGAAAATGAGGTAATAATTGAAGGTATCTGGCGAATAAAGTAATGGTAATTTTTATTGTGGTGCGGCGGTACTGGGAATAGTTGAAATTATTCGGTACATCATGTGAATGTTAAAATTCTTAAAAGTAGGACTAATTTAAAATTGAGCATGACCTGATAACAGAGAGACTAAAACTTGGACAGAATTTCAAACACGCTTCATTTCCACTCATCTCTATAGTGACTGAAAATTATAAGAAGCAATCCTTTTCTAGCTAGGTTGCCATTGTTGAATATTAAATTATAGTGAAAAAATTAAGCAACAGAATGAGAAACTTTTTTCAGCTTATTTGCATATTACAATTAAAAACTTTCACACTTGTTATTTTTTTTTTATTTTGAAATATTATCTGGATAATGTTTAAAGTTTCAAACATTTTTTTATTAAAATTTATAAACATATAGTGAACACGTGTAAGGCTTATTTAGATTCGAAGCGTTCTTGTCGTAGCCACTTTAATTAAAAGCATCGTTACTTTTCATTCCCGCGTCTAAAATTTAATGTCAACAAAGTTTTGTCGCGAGTGATATTTTTATTAATTTTAATATTTTAAGTTGACGTTCACGCTCCGCGTAAAATTCTTTAAAAAATTAATAGACCACGACTAACTGAAATGACTTGATTTATACCAAATACATGCTAAGAAAGTGTAATTTACTTGGCTAATTTAACATTAAATGTCAAAGGCAGACGGCGTTCGTCTGCGGCCAAAGTTTGCAGCAGTATTTTATTTGCGACAACCAATAGGAGAACTAGATCTTGGTCGTGGTCCTGTGCGGTACGGAACGGTACGATGCGCGACTGCGTTGTTCCCGCGTTCGTTCCCGTTCACGTTCCCGTTCCCGTTACCCGTTACCCGTTCGTTCCGTTCGTTCCGTTCATTCCGTTCGTTCCCGACGTATTTTTTCTTCGCTCTCCGCTTTTTTTCCTACATCGCTCCACCACCACCACCACCACGTTCACTATTTCTTATACGCACATACATTATCGACAGAAACAATCCAAAAATGCGAATTGTCTTACATATCAAATTGATGTGCATTCATATATTTAATTGAATTGCTGAAAAAAGTCAATCCGATAATCCGTTGGAAAAGTAAGGCTTCTATGCCAGAGGGAATCCTCCAAAGTTAGTATACGCAACTTCTATTCTACCTATGGCTTAGAGAATATGTGAGTACAGGTTAGAGGTGAAGTATAAAGTTTAAGGATAGGAATGGATTTCAAGATCTCACGAATTGATATAAAGCGAACAAATTTCTTTCGTATTCGTTTGCCGAACGCCGACGCTGCCGACGCTGCCACCGCCGCCGCGCCGTTTAATGTATTTCAGTATTCAGCTGTATTTCTCTAGGTTTGCAAACAAGGTATAATAATAGGTATCTAATTGTTGAATTATCCTTTGAAATGCTATTATCTTGGCGAACCCAAAGTAACCGTGGTAGAAGGTAACGTACAGTACATGCGTCATCAACATAAATTTATAGCAAAATTTCCTGAGGGAGTAACTTATATGCTTTATTTATTAGTATACACATAAAAAATCATTAATTCTTACAACGAGAATGGAAATGGCAGGAGATATTTTTCTTAATAACTTGCTATACATTATTCAGTGATATATATTAAGATATTTATTATTTCAATTACAATTTTCATTTTTTATACATAGTGCTTTTTCTTTTTTAGACGACTTTTTCACTTTTTCACTTTTAAGCTCGTTATCTTGCAAAAATGTTAGTTAATTGTTTTAAAATGTATTTTCTGCGCTGAGTATAATATTCAATAAAGAGCAGACAATGAATGACACGATGGTAAAGCTTTCAAGCTTCACTTGAGGACGTAATTTAGTGTGTCATCTGTAGTAACAACACTGTTTTTCTGATAAGACGTGTACTGGCTCATTAATTACTGAGGATAGAATCCTGCCAGATTCAGGGCTGGCTGAGCTGTCGCAATATATTTAAAAATGTGCATTACCTCAAGAACACTAACGTCATAATCACTTATTAGAGAAATGATATTATTGTTTCCTATGATATACTATTTTTAGATGTGTTTGTGTTTATGTTTCAATGATGATAATAAAAGGAGAAAATGTCTCAAATCTAACTAAATAGAAATAATTGAAATAAACATATTTAGTAGGTTAAAATCACTTTGTGGGCGGGCAAAATAATCTAATTTCACAAAGTCATCAAAATTCGTAATATAATAGCACTTATAATTAGAAGAAATTTGTCCAGTAGTAATCAATATGCAAATTTTGTTAGAGGCTTAAGATTCCCATCTCGAAGGGATCTTGTAGTCGCTCTATAAAATGATGGGGTGTTTACATAATCATTATAACAAGCTACGAAAATTTGCTTTACTATTGAAGTATGAATTGGATTATACACTATGCAATTCGCACACAATTTCCTCACTTCCTTCCTTCGAAAACCTTGAACAGGAGTGAGAAATGGTTCCAGCTAGCTAAACGTGCGACGAGTTAAAACTCCTACACTTTTATTTTATTTATTTTTAGTTTTTAATATATAGCCATGTTTCCATGTAATTTAATTATAATATCTAACAGACTAACATACATACATACATACTAAGAATATATTCTATCATACAGTATTTGAATTTGATTTTTTGTGATAAATCTATCGCATATTCGTATTTAAATTTATAATAAACGAGGCACAAAACTCACGAGCAGATTTTTCAAGAAAATGTTTTATATACCGGATGTGATGCTAAAATATATTGAATTTACTTGTTTCCTATTGCTGATAAGTTCTTAGCACTTCTATCGAAATGAATGGAAACAAGATAGATGATTTAATTTGAATTCGTCTTGAAATTCGTTTATGGAATTTTATGTATATGTTTACGAAATTTATTTCGCAAACTCATTTTCATTTATATATTGGTTGGCGATGAAAATCAGAAACGATAACAATTTTTCAAATACAATTACACAGCGCAGTCAATTTACGTATACATACGTATGCCTGTGCAATCATTTCAAACTCAATTCGAACGCTATTAAACAAAACTAAATCTTCGTAGAAAATAAAAACTAAAACAAACAAAACAATCATATAATGTCATTAGAAGACATAATCATATTAAAACCTACAATCAGAAACAATTACCTTAAGAGTTAAAGTGAGATACTTGTTAATATTTCGTATATTGTGCCAAATATCAATTGTGCCTATAACTATGAAAGTGGTCTAAGTCAATATTTCTTGTTTCCAGATATTAGACAACATAGCTAGCACCATAGGAATCATACATTATTAAAATTACAAAAACTCTTTGTACGTTCATTTTTGACGATATCGTGAAAATTACATTAAAATAATGTGGTGTGAATAAACTCATTTTATGTAAATCTTGATTTACACCAGTTTCATAATTATGAGCACAATTGGCGTCTATGGGTTGTTATGTGATTATAGTTCCCACTGGTGTTATAAACCATAACCACATACAAAACCGCAAGTGTTCAAAAAAGTTGTTTTATAATATTTTAGGTATAGTGTAGACCAATACCAATATGCTTCTTAAGGATATTAGAGACCATAGATACAAATTGATATTTGGCACAATATACGAAATGTTATGAAGTAGCTCTCTTTAACAATTGTCAAAATCGTTTGCGGCTATAGATTTTTATATGATTATATTCTCTAATGCCATTATATCACTGATTTTTACATAAATTTTGATTTTTTACAAAGATTTTGCTTTGTTTAATAGCGTCAAAATTGAGTTTCAACGTATTGCATGTGTATGTAATGTAAGCATATTGTTTTACATTTGCCAGTAATAAAATATTATAAAAAAAGCCACATAATTTTGATATAATAGTTGCGTTATTGGATAAATTATTATGTGTTGTGCGTAGTTTTTGTCGCATTAGTTATCGCATAGGTCGTGGAGTGTAAAAACGATTATATTTGATAAATGATCCTGACCTGTTTTATAATAAATTTGTCTAAAATTTAACCGAAAATATATTTGAAAAGTTTTAGCTAGGAGATTCTTTTATTAATAACGCTACGCTGTGGGATTACATAATACGATTTAATCAATAAAAGTGTATTAGATGTAAAAAGACGAATGAACGAAAATTAGTGTAAAAGAGAGAAAGTAAATGGGCGAACTGTAAAAGTGTCAATCAGTATCATTTGACATTATGCGAATGGGGAATATTAGGAGGGTAAAGAGTTTTAATTGGGCGGCGTTGATGTAAAATAGGAGCAGAGGTCGTCAATGAAAGAATATAAAGTTGTCTAGGTGTAGAAGCTAATGGGTTGCATTTGTCATGTGTCCAGCTGCAGTAACGCTTCTAGTTATGCTATTACGAAGCCAATTCTATTTCGCACACCATAGAGCAGCTTGCATAATTCACTACCACAAATTGCTTTGTGAGTTTAAGGCGTTGCTATTTTCCCTTTAGTGTTCCTTTCTGTAATCATCAAAAAGAGGACCGACCTATATATATATACTACGATAGTATAATACGAATAGTAGTAGTAGTATAGTATATGCATATCATCGTACTATTTACTACTTGTACTATACGACGACCACGCTACTACACACACTACGCTACGTTTTCAAAATTTTAATTTGCCATTTATGATAATATCAAAGGATGTTGCCCCTTTTGCTTGAAAGAAATTTACTATACGTGACTTGAACATTTTCGTTCAACCTTCAATTAAATTGGTTCACATACTTCAGTTATTTGTATTTCTAGAGCATATGCTGAATGTGCGGTTCTATATAAAGTAAAGCAACATGGCCATTAGTGCTGCCTGAGTCCCGACTAAAAGGAAATCCGGACCCAAAGTCCAACTAATCCTGTTCTCTCGATGCGTGCTGCTTAATTACCAATCGCTTCTTCCGAATTCAATTGACCGTAATATAATATGCGATGAACTAATGAAATTTAACTTATCTGGAATTTCAGTTCCAGACTACCATGACTTTTACTCTCATTCTATTTTGTTTACGAGTTTAATGCAGAAAGGTTTCATTATACCTAAAAACTCCCAATTGATAGATTATATCTATCTGTATCTAGCTGTTTTTTTTATTTTATTGTTTGCTACAGATTTAATCTTATTTGAGGGTAGAGAAACTAGTTTCTGTGTAGTAATGGAATTCATTTTCTAAATGACTAAAATTATAAAACGCAGATGTATTACAATAAGCCATCTTATTTAAACCCCAAACAATAATAAAAGATGCAGCCATCCAAAGGAAATTTTCTTTATATCAGTTGTTTTAATTGAAACATAATAATAGAGCTGTGAGTGTTGCAGAGCTTGAAAAACTTTTAAAGAAACAGGATAGAACTGACAAAAAACTTTTAAGGCAAACTTTAACACAGTGCTTAAGTTTTTATACTAGCGATTTCTATAGCAAATTGAAACATTTTTGATAAGATTTTAAAAAAGAATACGATTTCTATTTCAAGATGATAGAATACAAATAAAAGCGGCAATAGATAGACAATGGCGCAAACACCATCAATTACTGATGCAGATTGATACTCAAGTAGATCCACTCGATCGAATTATTTGACGCTCTCCAAGTCTCTCTAAATTCCCTACCATCCGCTCCAGCGCTAAGTAATCGGTATATTTATTGATATCAACCTTAAAATATTTTCTAAATTTATTTATTTTTTGTTCGAAACTAATTCATTCTTATACCGTGGTCCTGCACGCAGTAAACATTTTTTATCCGATACAATCTTTTGATCATAAATCGGATAAAAGAGTCGATGAACAACCTGTTTAAATTATAATAGAAATTCGAAAAAGCATTGGTCCGAATATTTACAAACCGTTTAACTAACAGGAATAAAATAGATCCCGTTCAATTCTATTGCGCGATTCTAAGCCCCGATACACTATCAAACTTTTTTCCGGTTTTGTATTACACATAAATGATAAATATATGATTGAATATTTGCAACTAGCAGAGGGTCTTTTTGTTCGAATTCTATCTACACAAAAATCGTGTTGAAGCGCCAGAGTTCAATAAAGCGTTTAGTGTAAAGTATTTTATGGCTATCTCGTGAAGATCAGTTTGTAAAAATTCAATTTCAACAAATAAAACTTTCCATTTTTACATACTACTATAAAATAATAATCGATCAGTTCGTTTACGTTTACGTTTACGTTTACAATTCCATTTACATTTACATTTACATTTCTGCAATCACGTTGGCAAAAATTGGATAGTTGAGGCATGTTAACGATGAAAATGTCGTTTTTAATCAACGTCTTATTTATTACAAGCGATTTAAAAGTTCCCTTGGTAACTTTGTTATTTATATAGAAAGATTAGTAGTAGTAACAAGAAGAAAAAAAGAGAGAAAAAGGACGAAGAATAAGAATAAGAAAAAAAAATAAAATGAAGTTTTTATCAGATTTCAGACATTCATTAAGTAAACTTCCGAGACATTAAAACATCATATATTTGCTATTTGTATGAAAATGCTGAAAACAGCAGCGCACTAACGAGCTGAAATTGTGTCTGATATTATATAGTATAGGGGTGAAGTGATTTTCTCGTTGTGTGAGTTGCGCCAGAGCAAAGCAAAACCCATCGCAGCCGGAAATGTCGCGAGAGGTGTCGACCCCGTGGTCACACCGCGTGTTGTGGTAATGAATAGCCCCCAAAGCACCATTATGCACCACTGCCAGTGACATGTGGCGGCCGCCGAGCACCAAACCCTCTACAATCCCACACTTTCTCCTTTGTCTGACCTAGCAATCTATGTCGTTTCCTGTCAACCCTTAAAATGATTAAAACAATTGAAACGATGCATTTTTAAGAATGAATAGAAGCGGAAGTGATTTATGGACTTCGTTAGTGCTGTTAAATACATTGCACAAGCGATGTGTTAAGGTTAGTTGAGAGCAACGAAGTGTTATCGACAGTCAATTCTTTCCTCCTGCTGCTATTTTATTTTCCACTTTTTTATCCTCTGCTGAAAATACAAATTGTGAATTTTAGAATTCTGTGTACTATATATGTACACATACACATACATAGCAGCACCAGTAGCAGCAGCAGCAGCAGAAGCAGCATACACGCATCCTCGTATTCAACCTATTCACATAGATATTCGTTTGTCGCTTAAATTATTCTCCCTTTTCTCTTTGCCGCTGCTGCTCTGAACGTTGAACGTTCTACGTTCTACGTTCAACGTTCAGAGCAGCTCGCTTCACCGTTCACCGTTCACCGTTCACGACTGTTCTTCTTGTTGGAGACTAACTTGCTCACAATTTCATGTAAAAAACTGCACGTAACTACAAAAGGGCACTCTCCTACCAGCTAATGGTTCAACTTGACTTGAACAAACTGAAAACTTTCAACATTAATCTGTTAAATTGAGAGCTTGTCTTTGTTGAGGTTGTATTTCATGGAAGTAGTATTGTCACTTATCAGTATAAACTATGTGCATCCTATCAGTGTTTCAAGTTGCTGTTATTTTTTCCACTCCAGCCGCCTCTATCAAGCTACTATTCCCAACAAAAAAGTAGTTCAATCAAGATTAGTGCGAAAAAGAAATGGGGTTAGCGCGAGGCGCAAAGTGAATAAAAAAATCCTCCACCACAGCCCGCCATTTAAGTGCAAAGTGGGTGATTGATAATATGAAATGAGATGTTGATTGATTGAAATTTAGAACGTTGCTCACTAACGTAAGTCCAAACCTTAAATTTCCTATCTAGACATGCCACTTTAGGATATGTATTTCGGCTATTCACATTTTTTCAAGCTTCTTCTCATCCACCTCATTTACAATCTAATCAATCTACCTAATACGAATTACCACTTGCGCTTTGCTTGACCCAATAACACAATTAGAAAATCACCCAGACACTATTTACACCAATTATGGAAACACAACCCCCAACCACAGGCTTTACACTCACTAAGAACCCATCTTAAAGCCGCAACATGTCATGTTAGCACCTTACAACTACAAAATTATAGCGCATTTCGATGCTTCTATTCAATTCAAACGCTAAACGAAATTAACAAAACTATATAATACAATATTTTTTAATTAAATACAATTTTATATTATAATAGTGCATCTAAGAACCGCTTGACATTTAATTTTTTTTTAATTTCGTTTGTAGTAAAGAGATTAAATATATTAAAAAAATAATCTGTGTATTTCTTTGACTCTATTATTCATTATTATTACGGTCGTCTTGGCAAGAGCACCCAAAAATATGAAAAGGCCAAATTTGAATAACGACCAGCAATAAGGAATATTGCAATTTGTACCCCAATCCTTCGACAATCCTAGATTATTAGCTTTACTAACAAGACATTTCAGTTTTAATATAAAATGTGTTATTTTCACACAACAGAAAATCTTTGAATTCTTTGATGTTTATAATAAGTTTTCTTGCAAACATACATATTTTCATACAGTTTTATTTAACTCCGTAAGTTTCTATCTAAGTAGGTTTGTGATTCGGATGCATATTTTATAATCGATTTTTTAAAGACTTCCGTTTGACCAACAAGACTAAAATTTTACTACGTACGTGTTCAGTTTCGATGACAATGCAATAATCAATAGAAATCAGCCACATGAAGTCGCGAAAGAGCAAATCTCGGCAGCAAATATAGTAAATGCCATTTTATCAGAAGGTGTCATATATACGTTCTCAGAAACATTAGCACATTGACGGACACAGCGGCTATAGCCGTCATCCAAATTTTCGTTTTAGTGACACGGCGGCTTTAGCAATCCAGTTTTCATTTTCGTAATTCTAATATTATTTCTATTAAAATTTGCAAAAAATAAATATATATTAATTATATTTAAACAAATTGCACTCACTTCGGAAGAAATAAAATTCCTAACTGCGACACTTATTTTGGAACAGAAGTGATATGATTCTTTATTTTACATCCATTTAATCGTCGTTGAATTTACTTCCTTATAAACTTATTAATTTTGTGCCCAAAATCACATTTTTACACCAACCATGTAAGTCCATAATCTGTCACGTTATCTATCATCTACTTTGCAAGTGTACACTAGATAATCTGCTTACTAACCTAACCTTACAAAAACTAATGTTATAATAAACAAATCCATATTTGTATACAAATTGTATCAACACTTACTGAACAAACGCAATGTTTAACATGTTTCAGCTGATCCTAATAAAATTCTTAATCACAGTTAATTCCTTTTGTTTGATCACGTAAGAAAATGCATCGAAATAGATTTAAGACTACAAGGGATTGATACCATCGATGCACAGAACCCGCTATAAAAGTTGCATGGAAAAAAACCCTGCGCGATTACTTAGTTATTTTATAATTATAAATAAGAAAATTGATGACACATACATATCAATCTAAGAGAAAAATTCAGAAAAAAGAACATTACATTTGATTGTTTAATTTAAGAAACATTCTAAAATTTATAATAGAATTACGCAACTCAAGTAGCATAAGTATGTAAGATGGGTTGCATTTTGGAATAACATTCAATCATTTTGTTTTAGGCTGTATGAGATAAATATACCTTGAG
This sequence comes from Adinopsis sp. GC000173, assembly GCA_030264715.1. NCBI lineage: Eukaryota > Metazoa > Arthropoda > Insecta > Coleoptera > Staphylinidae > Adinopsis > Adinopsis sp. GC000173. The sequence continues at coordinate 26,120 of JARJDW010013408.1, forward strand.
CAGCGGTAAAGTCAGTGCTCAGGATGAGTGTAATCGTTGTATTAACAAAAATGTGCACAGATATTTAGAATGCCAAAACAAAATTGAAATTGCGCATTTTTAAAGTTAAATAAAACAATCAAATGTAAATATTCTTTTTTTCGAACATTCCTCTTAAGTTAGTAAGTATGTGTTATCAATTTGCTTACATATTTTTTTTTAAATAACTGAGTAATCGCGTAGGACTTTTCCATGTACTTACATACTTTTATGGAGATGAGTTTTGTGCACCAATCCCTCTTTTACAGTATAATTGTTTTAAGTAGATCGTAATAATAAATTCGTATAAAGTAAATAACAGATAAATGATCAAGTGTAGCGGAGGGCGGGCACCACTAGTATAAACAGCATTTGTTTTCAAGATCAACATACGAGAGTGTTTGAGGTTAAAATCCGTAAAATATGGTTTAATTCGTGTTATAGTGAGATTGTTATATACATATATATATATAATACAATTAAGTGCAATCGTTGATTTTTGTGTAAGGTGCGTGTTTAATAATTAACCACTGATATAGGTAACAAAATTTTTCGTTTCACGCCTGCTAACAACTTGTGGCTCATGTAATAATATTACAACAAAGTGAGAATTAAGGAATTGTTTGATATTGTTGGTGTTTAGTAAGAATAGCATAATAAATCAACGTAGTAAATAATTTTTTTGTTGTAGGTGTCCAAAGCCAGTGTTGCCCAATCTTTCATCCTGGAAGGCTCCGAGTTTTTTTAATAAGTACGTTCTCCCAGGCGTCAACTAAGAGGGTCCTTAGGTCAGGATTATCAAGAACAAGGTAGGATAATATTTTACGATTTGTGTATGTGTGTTTAAGATTTTGTTTTCATCACAATTGCTTAAGAAAGCCATAAGTAAGTTTTTCTTCGGAACTTTGTCGACAAGCTCTCGCATTATGAGTTTTTGCTTTATGTATAAGTCTTATTAGATATGAAAGTATTGCGAAACAAGACCTTCTCGTCTTCTCGGAAAGTCTCTTAATACTAGGCAATAATCGAGACACTTTTCGTCAATACGTGCGTTTTATTATTGTTGCCATTACTAAAGTACGTTTCCACATACCCATACACATACACATACACATAGAGTAGTATCATTTCACTATTAAATAGGAAAATGTTTTAACAAGAAAAGATAATACAGTAGTCACATTTTTTTTGTTTGAAATGTTAAAACTATGTTACAATGAGATAAAGCATTATAAAGCCCTATTTGCTTAAATAATATCATTTGACTGGAACGTTTTTACTAAATGTAGCATGAAGCTTTTATATTTCATTATATTTTTAAGTATCTCGTGCATTTTCTGCGGCGCAACGGAGTTGTATAGCTGATGATCTGGCGTATTCCAGAACATCGTGGTATTACAACCCCCCAGAGTACTATGGGCTCTCTCGCGATGCTCGCTATTTCTACCCTTTTACTGCCAGCCCTTTCTCTTACATTCTATCCTACATCCTCGTTATCGTTACAACCTTACGATTAGTAGCTCTATCCATATTTTATCATTATCTCTCCCAATCAGCTAACCTTTACCCTTAGACTCACTACCAGTGGGTGCATACGACTAAATTTACTACATTACACAACCACCAAACTCTATCTGTAATTGCAAAGTTAATATCAGCCACGATTCTTCTCTATAATCGAATAATTGTGATTAATATTCTGTCACTCCTGTCTGAATAATTTATTAATATAGGATAAATATTAATGGGGGGATGTGCACATGTAGGGGGAAAGAAGAGAGAAAAAAAGTGGAATGTTTAATAAGATGACGATAGTAGTAACAGCGGTGTAGTAAAGTTGCTTCGCGTTATTGTCAAGGCATAAAAAGCAACTTCAAGGGCTTGGAACTAGAAGTTGTTAGAAACTTTAAGGGAACTTTACATCAAGCAAAACATACATTGCCTGAATACTCTTGCGTAACAGGATACAATTTTGTAATATGACTTGTCCAGCTTAAATTTACATTCTCATCAAATTACATCAATTTCTTTTTGATCTCTAAAGTTATTCGGACTGCAATACCAAACTGTAACTAGCTGCTCTTAAATTATCCAACTTTTCTATTTGTTCGCTGCGCTGCCGTTCGAAGTTGAGCAAGCAAGCCAGTAGGCAAGCCAGCCAGCAAACCAGCCAGCAAGTAAGCATACAGCAGAAAAAAAATTGAACATGTAACACATGTATGAAGAAATATTGATGTTGCAAGAACTAGAACTCTAAATAACAAAATTGCAATCTGACCGAGCATTGTGATAAATAAATTATGAGATGTCGTGATCGGTGCAACTGTACTAACTATAAATTTTGTTTTTTCACAGACCATAAACAACAATTAAGATGTATGCATATTGCAGATGAGCAACATTACACTTTCATGTTGGTTGTATGGCTGAAAAGGGTAAAACTAACAAACACAATACAAATTTGGATGTGCGAAAACTAGCATGCACGACTTAAAATTTATCATCATTTATTAACTTTAACACGGTTAGATGCGTATCGGAAAAATACTCAACAATTCGGCACAATAAAGTTGGTTTGTTGGTATACATTTTGATCAGCGTGATTTATTTCTATATAAATGTGTTCAATGTGTAATTTTGTCATATTAATCATTAATTATTTGCTTTTCATGGAAGCTTGTTGTGTGCAATACCAATTTAATAACGTGTTTGTGGCTTTAATAAATGTCATATACATTATTATAGTTTTCTAATCTAATAGTTATGTGTGCAGTTATATCAGTTAAATAGAAATGTGTTAAATGTTACAAGTTGAAAATGTGCAGATATTGCATTGTTGAATTTATTATGAATTTATTATGCCTATGAATCCTTCAATGCGCCGAATGCGCCGAATGCGCCATGTGATAAAACATGGTTGCAATTTTGCATGCATCTACAAAGATTTGATAGCAGTAATGGTCGGGAAACCTGCAAACGTTGGAACTATTTAACATGTTAAATGGACTTTAAATTTGCGAAAATATCTGACTAGCCACTTGAGATTACTTTCATTTCCTTTAATTAATTCATGCAAACATTACTACATAGATTTTTACTCAACAAACACATTCTTGGAATAATTATCGTTTAACGTTAGAGTTAACGTTTCGCCGTAAACGTTTTATTATTAACTTAATTAACAATAAATATCTTTATTTTCTTGTCAACACCTTCATAATTAATAGTTGCCATTTCATTATGAATGAGCGAGATCATAAAGTATATTAATATAATAATTAAATTAAAGCGTTTTGGAAAAGCAGCAGCGATACCTATATTTAAATTCATCATCATATTGTAAAGAGAATGGTTTTATCCGCATTTCATCCATTTTATCCATTCAACCCTTTCACAGCAAACATTTTTCTTTAATTGTAATTTGAGTGAATTAGAGTGAATATCACATCGCCAAACAGTAAATCATATACGATGTATATATATATGCTATACATATATATGGTATAGTATTTTCGGCCTTTTCACACAATTTAAACAACGCACAAGGCCAGCTTCTTCTTTGTAAATTATATTCATTTAATAAACCAACCAGAAAGCATGATTTGTTCTTTCACTAAAGTGAAAAAAGTAAAAAAAAATGCTAATTAAAACTTTCATCGGTCTCATTTTCGAGGAGGGTGGAAAATGTACATCAGCGATAAAAATATAACGTTGACAACCTAACAAAATACGTTCGTTGGTTGAATATTATGTAAACAATGCTTCATATGCATATGTAATGCTGTACAATCTTCAATCATACAAACATTATTAAAAATTAAGCGGTTTTTTGCAATTCAAATGAAAATTGGCACACATACTCACCACACATACACATACACATACACAGACAACATGATTAATTATTGATACAATGTATTCTATAAATAATCAATCAATGCATCTAATTAACCTTATCATGCGAATTAATTAGCTAAATGCAATGGTAGGTAATGATTATTTCATCAAATTAATTCTTTTTGCGGAAATACTTTTCATTCATTCATTCATTCATTTTTCGCTATTTATAATTCTTAATTGCATGTCAATAAAGTTTATCACGATGCATGGGAAAAACATTTAATTATAGCGTATAGAAAATTGCTTGCGGATTTAAATGTAATTACAGGACGCTTTCAAATTGAAATCGGCTGAAATTTAATTTTTCTACATACGAAATGATTTCGAATTAAAATAAATTGTAGTAGTAGACCCAAATCCCAATAGGATAACTTCATTAATTTAACCTGCTTATTGTCGGTATTAATATATATTAATTTGTTTTCGTAGGTTTCTCGATAATATTCTACTACTACTGTATATATATATATATATACAAGTAAGTGTGTATGTGTGTATGTATGTGTATGAATGTGTACGTACATACCTATATATCTAAAACTTTCCGCGTGGGACTTTGTAATCAATATGACCTTTAAACGAGTTTACCGCCGTTTGTTTTTTCGCTCTTATGTGTAAGTAATTTTCCTGCTAAAATGATTATCGAAACGTAGGAAATATTAAATTGGTTTTAAACTTATTATTCGTGCGCTTCCATTTGAAGAAAATGGGAAGACTTGGAAATTTGTATTCACCCATGTAAATGCAGCATTTTCCGAGGCGAAATATCTTATCCAACGCGCGCATATTATGCCACTGCTTGAAATAATCTATTTTTTATCGTGTCAAAATCAATAAATTACCTTGCGTTAACTCGACTTTTGTTAATTAAATATAGCCATAGTGTTTATTAACACGAATTTGAATCGCGGCCCGTACTTGACTTCTCGCGTTTTACTTTCTTACTAAATTAATTAGATCGAGCGCAATTTATTATAATTATTATTTACTATATAAATATCTACTTGGAAGTTTTTAATGAACAATTTTGCTAAACAACTTGCTTCTATTATTTACTTAGCCCTACGATTTAATATGAATTATTAATTAATAATATGAATGTAATTTTAACTTAATTATAAACGACAAACAATACCAAATTAATCCAAATGATTTCACCGCAAATACCGAGCATATATGTGTCTATATTTAAAAATTGTTGCTATATATAATTCAATCATGCCATTTAATTAATAGATTGTTTATGATAAACAATTAAATATTACTTGTTTTAATCAATTAATTGCAAGCCTATTTATAAACTATAATATAATCTAATAAACCACGTACGGACCACGAGTCTGTTGAAAATTATGCATACATACATACTATAGTCGCAATTAAGGATATACGTATAAAATTTTGGAGAGGAAAAAATGCATGAGTTATAGTCAATATAAAGCGCAAATATCAAATTATGCTAACACATATCATCTGCCATTTGTAGTATGTATAGTTTATTCCAAACGGAAAAAGTCACATATGAGTTACGTGTCGTATCCGGTGGAAAAATAATGCAATCGCACAAAACTGAAATCAGTTTCAGCATACAAAATATGTGTACAAGTAGTAGAAGTAGAACCTCTTAAAAATGCATATTTGTTTAATGCAAGAAAGATGCTATTTATATCTTAAATGTATGTAATAACAGCAAGAAAAAGTGCATACATAAACAAATAAACTGTCTTATGTAATCATAAAAATAGCGGTAAAAAATATCAACTTTCGCGTTGTTCATATCTGAATGTTTCAACTGTCTTACAAACATTATTAGAATTTTATTTCTTGTTGAAAAGCGCATCGCACAACTTCCTTACTAGAGTCTTATCAAATACAACATAAAAGAAGAACAAACAGAAACATTTTTGTGTCGCGGAATATTAAGACACTCAAAGAAATCGATGCATTATACAAGAAAACTCTCAAAGGTTTTTCAATAGAGGAGAAACTGACAAGCGAAAAATAGTCAAGGAATGGAATATGAAATTTCCGCATATCTTACCTTCGACAAAAGAATGTCTTGGTTTGTATGCAACATCTGCAACAGAAGAAAAAATATCACATTAATAGTTAATAGAAAACAAAGCAACTGGCCTAGCAAAACGTATTGTACTGTATATATTGTACCTATACATATGTGTATATGTACGTATATATTGTATAATACGTATTGCGTATAATATTATAATATCATAAATGCGAGTGATATCGGTGATGAAATTGCGTGGAATAAATTTCATACATTTTAACGAATGATAATTAATTGAAGCATTTATGTTAACAGCATGGACAAGGATTAATTAATTAGCAAATTTATTGCGATTAAAATAAGATTTTAGACATATCAAATTTCATCACCAACACCACACCGCACCACACCACGTCATTAACATTATCATAATACATTAGTTTACATATGTTTCATCATGACTATTCAGTGATGTTATGAAAATGTGGTCTTTACATAATGTCACTGGGATAAATACAAAACAGGTCTTTGAGATTAGAATAGCATGCAAATTCTCTCAACATGTCAAGTCTTAATTTTAGGATTTATTAAATATGGTCTTTGCGATAAGAAGGAACTCTTAACGTATTTAGCTAAAAAAATGCTCTTGAAAGAGTTAAGTTACGAAGGAAAATCTAATTCCATGCAAATTTTTAATTACGAAACTTTGCATATTTTTAAAGCAAAAATATTATGGATGTATAAAAGTACATTTTAATACTCTCATATCTTCGCTGCACAATACCTACGAAATGACTATAAAGTGTAGCTGGTGCTAGTGCTCTGGTGTTAACACACACAATATACACTTTTGACCATCTGAACAAACAAGAAACTATTACTTTATAATAAGATTCTTATTTATAAATGCTATAACTCGCCACTACACGTACATGTACACGTACACGTATCTTCAGCAGAGAATGGTACGAGTATTTACTAAAACTTGTATCTGTTTGAATGGGAAATCGAGCGAATTTTAAATTAAGAGAGAAAGTAAAGAAATAAAAAATATATTTCATCCTTGCGTTCTGCGTCTGTCGAGAAACCATATACACCAAGTGGAAATTTATTCGCATTGAGACTTTAACATTTATATCCATCTTTTATTGAACCGTGTATCTCAAAGCTCTTAGAAACTCACTCCTGAGATTACAATGTTATATGATACATTACACTTTTTATAAAAATATTTACAATATTTAAGGTTTGTCTAAATTTTGAAAGCGCTACATTCATTCATTTTTCTCATTTTTCTCATTTTTTTTCTTCTTCTTCTACGCGGCGATATTATCCTTTTGAAAATATCATCATATTTACTCAAATAATATATTCTTTAACGTAGTGTTAAGAATTTATTCATTTAAGACTTTATCATGTTTAAACTTTGTTAAAATGTGTTTACAATGGTTGCTTTTATCAAGCGCAACAAAAACTTTAAATTGCTTACTGCTGAAAATACTACATTATATTATATACATGTGTGTGTGTATGTATCTTATGTATGTACATATATACCCACACTCACATAAATATGATACATTTATTTATATTTTTAATATTAAAAAGATGAATTATGTTTTCAAATATTTATTTATTGTTGTTGAATTCACATACATAGAAAAAGAGATTCGTAAATATTATACTAACATACCAGTATAGTATATAGTATATAGTATAGTATGTCCTTATATTGTACAATACTTACTTGTACATATCGTACATATATAGTGGTTGCTTTGGACGGAAGAGTTAAAACAACCCTTTGAATACCGCGATCACGATCGGTATTTTGCTATTCTCCTAGGAGTTGCTACCTTTGAAAAATTCATTTGCTTCCTTTTTTACATTTATTTAGTATCCTGTTTAAGATTACCACCTGCAAGTTCCTTTGACAAATTCCATCTGATAAAAAAGACTGAAAGCTAAGCTTTAAAGTACTTGTTCAATACATTAGGCTTTCTCTTCTAAAATTTTAATTAAAAAAAGTGATTGAACGCTAAACTGAAGCTAAACACGTATAAAAGGAGATTAGAGATCCAACATTTGACATTTTATGGGGAACAGGATATTTCCTCCTTTTCCTTACTTTTAAAGATTGTTCATATTTGCTTTAGGAACTGAAAGCATCTGAACGTTACGATGTTCATAACTTTAACCGAGACCGCACATAATCGAAAAAGGAACAGCATCAACATGCAAATCTCACTTTAATCGGAAACTATTTACACATTCCTTATTGCTATTTTATACGTTTGAAAATTTTATTGACTTTTTTGACTAAGTGATATGAATTTTCTCGCTTGTTGTCGCTTATAATAAAGATTAGAAAAAGAAAGTCATCCTTCTCAGTGAAATCTGTCATCGGAGGCGTTTTGCAACAATCCTCTTAGTTCAGATCTCTGTAAATAGTACAACCTCTATTCTGTTTTGTAAGCAATTCTTCGAAAATGTTACAGCATCTTTAGATTATTACACTGACTTATCGTCTTCAAGCAGCTTCTATAAGTTCATATCATAACGTTCTAGCTTACACAGCTTTACCTTCCACCGTTATATTCAACTTTTGAAAGTTTTCTCATTTTGCTTATGCGTCTACTGTCACTCAATCCTCATATTAATACTCATAACTTTCACTTAGCAATATTTTAATTTTACTCTACTCAACGAAAAATAATCATTTCATAAGATGTTCCACGAAGAGGAACATACAGCTCGTTGAGGGTGAAAACAAAATACGCGATGACATGATTTTTAACGCGAATTACTCCCTTCTTTCTTTCCTTCTTTAACAGACGCGCCTATATTGTGTTTGTGGTACTTGCTCGAGCTCATATCTCATCATAACGTACAGATCAACAACTTTTTGAAGTAAGAATAAAACATTTTAGGGATCGTTGTAGATACACGTAATACGTCCTTAGATAAACAAACAAACAAACAACGAAACAAACACATGTACTCATCATTTTTTACATAACATAGATCGCTGTGCTCTTTTTTTCTTCTATCACATTTTTCAAAATAGCTATTTTTCATAGAGCTTCTTGATCATTTCGTGTAAAATTTTCAATACAATGTCGTAACATAAAAATAATATTTTATATTCTGTAACATTTTTAAGCAGTAAATTTCGTCCTGACTGCGGCTGGAATGTTTTCCACAGAAAGTAACCCTCACAAGATACTATTATATATTCCTGATGCTGCTTTCTCTTTCGTTCTGCAGCAAGTGCAAAACTGATACTTTGCCACTTTTTATCCCACATGTAAATACCTACTTAACGTTACCAGTATATATATTATAATAATAAATTTGTGATTATAAATTAAACAATGTCATTAGGTTCTGATGACCTTTGGGTTTGAAGGCTTGTAATTTATTGATGATAATCTATTCTGTTCAATGCCATTTGATCATCTGCCCCTTTAAGTTCTAACGATAATATCATTTTGAGTCCATACATCTATTAGCATTAATCTAATCAATAATCTCTCCGAAACATAATATTGGCATTATTACCATTACTATTATTAAGATCATTCTCATTTGTAACATTTTACAAGGCGACAGTTTATTCTCAATATAGTTCGTATCAAGTAAATCTAGTAGACGTCCTAGTCAGTTAGCATTTCTAGTCTAATCGTGAGCTCACAACTAATTTATCTTCGCCCTTTATTAACGTAAGCGTAAGGTTTAGACGCAGGAAAATGAAGAACATAATTTCCTCTTCCGCTTGTATTCAGATGCAGATATACAGGAAATAAACTACACTAAAGGGTTCATTACTTCCTTTTCTTGTATATTAACAGGCTGTGATACATCGTCAACTTGAAGCGCTTAGGATTGATGGACCGATGAATGAGAACATCGTTAAGATATTTTGCACTTGTCGAAAACAGTTTTTCCCTTGAATACTACTATGTAAACATTTATTTTTAACTTTATTCTTCAAATGAATTACATTTTTCAACAAGCAACACCACTCGAGGCAAAAGTGTTTGCAGTCATCTCAAAATATTTTATTTTATCAAACAATAAATAAATAAATAAATAAATAAATATATAAATAAATAAATAATGTTACTAATAATAATCATAATAATAATAATAATAATAATAATAATAAAATGGTTAATTTCGTTATGGAAAGCTTTTCTTGTTAAATAAACAGTCTGTAAATATTTTAATGGAATTATCTATTTTATGCAAACGTTTGCAATAATGTTTAAGCGGAATCCTTTCTAGTAACACACGAACAACATATTATATTGTAAATAATCTATTTAAACAAATTTTATAATGTGGGATTAAATTTGTTATTATGACTGGCGTTTTACGTAAAAAATTAAATGTAATTAAATTATTTCTTTCTAAATATTCCTTTTACAAAAATTGCGTTACGCAAAAAAACACGCTCTTAGCGCTTATAAATGATGAAATTTAAAAGAAATTAAAATAATATTTTCTGAAAATTCTTTTTTTTCTGAGAAAAAAGCCGTGTAATGTCTTGAGAAAAGTTTAATTTCTTTGGCGTCAGAATTGGCGTACTTTAAACTAAAAAAAAAAAAACTCATCTACTGCAAGATAATTATTAAAGTTAATTATATATCCTTCTGGTGCATTAAAAAACGCGAAATTTATCTAATTCTATTTCAAATTACAACTTAAATTATCGCTACAATTTATAAACTATACTTTTTTTTATCTCGCATAATATATTTTCCTTCTTGATGTTGGAAAGAATTTAGGAAGCGAATATCTTCTTCAACGAGTAGGTATAATATTATCGAGAAATTTGTCTTAAATATTTAATAAATCCTAGAAATATGTAATAAAATATAAATGCGGTGTAATCAAGCAATATAAATATTAATGTACTGCATAGTTAATAAAATATGACATTGCTACAACGCCAACAATAAGAACGTAGTAGATAAATATAAAGGAGTTTTCTAAAGGGGGTTGGAAATATGTAACTTTGCGTGTGAACTTTGAATACATTCACGATTATTATCTTCAACTTTAAAAATCAAAAGAAAATTAAAAATGGAAGGGAAAAAAAACGCTGTGTGTGCAGGAAGTAGTTGATAGGATTTTGAAATTCAAGGGGGAATTGCAGATAGTTTATGTTATTGCGAATAGTATCATTAAAGTTTCGGTTTTGAAATTAATTACCGCACATTAATGAGTTGATGGCTTATAATTGCGGTTATTTCATAGTAATTTAATTTTTAATATGAATACCTTCGCGCAAGTCACTTGTTATTCGCGCAGCATCGAGTGGAAATAAATTTAAAAAGTGTCGCAAGTTTTCCGGAAGACAAAGTGCAATGTAATTTTTTATATTCGAAGACTAATATTGATTTACATAGGTTGTAAATATTTGCCGCGCTGTTTTATTATTAGGTTTAGCGAAATGTTATTTCTGACATTTCTAACGTTTAAATTATATCCGCGTTTTAATGAATCGCCACAGCCACAGTGACAGCCACAAGCACAGCAAAGTCGATAAAAACAATAATATTTTTGTGATATATCGTCGTCATTTTAATCGTCCGGTTTGCGTAAGCTTCTGCTTTCTATCTGATTTTTTAAAGGGAAAATATTTTCAATTATGCTTGTTTTATGAGTCAAACAATTTACATAGGCTGGCAGAACGCAATCGCCCCTTTGCTTTTTCATATTGCTAGTTTGGGGTGTTGTACACAATTGCACACCAACGCCGCTGCCACCGCCGCCACCGCTACCGCCACCGCCACTGCCACCGCCGCTCCAGCCCTTCACATTACGATTGCAAATACGACAACTCTAACGCCTGCTTTCCTGCCACTCGTTTGAGCACATGTACATTATTCCTATGAAAAACACAATAGCCACATTTACAATATTTCAAAAGTTTTATTTGACCTCAACTTTCTGCAATCAGAATTTTGCAAAAACCTCATTTAATTGTAAATCCTAAAATATGTGGATGCTCACATTCAGAAATTATATGAAAACTTTCTAGTAAACCTAATGTATTTTATAAATACTTTATTCTAAATAATAAAATGGTTTAATATGAGATCCGATTTAATAATTGTTGACCAAATTATTTTGCATTCAACCGTAAAGCGTACGTCTATCTGCGCGCCGAGTGTTACATTTAAATGTCATAAAATTCAAATACATTTCATATATATATATATATATTATAAAAGCTTATTTAGATATAAACGTGATAGTCGATTTACTGCGAATTGAAGATATTGCATAAAAGATGAAATGCTTTTAAATGAGAGTTGTTTAATTAGAACAGTGTAATTATGATAACAGGCTTAGTATTCGGATTATTATTAATATAGTACGTAATGTACGTAATCGTATCCATTTAATTAATGACTATGTACTTACCTACCTACTTAAATATTACGTATTGCACTTTTATACAATACTTTTTATTACAATATAAATTTTAGTCATTTTACTATATACGAATTAAATATTAATAGAATCATTAAACAATTTATATGTAAATTAATAATACTTTTGTTTAATTAAATAATCATTAAATGAGTTTGGGAACCATATTAAATTTTATTATATTTAAATAATTCAAATGGATCAATAATGATTTTTTTATTCATGATGTTTATTCATCATCAATTTAATTATCATTAAATGTAATTTTTAAATTAGAATTGTGAATTGTTTAGAATATAAAAAAGCGTTCAATTATAATTAGAATGTTGTAATCGTTACTAGAAAAAGTCATTATTATTTTGTTCTAAGTAAAGAAAACTAATTAAACCACGAATATGGTAACCATGTCGACATAGTTGCAGCGCAGATATCAGAACTAGTTCGTTTCGCGTGTGTATATCGTTGGGACCTAACGCACTTACTCAACGCCATCAATTTGTTGTAACACACGCGGTGGTTAGTAGATTGCTGATTAGTGCGAACAAACAAAATACGAATTCAGAAGTACTCAAATAAATTCGATAGAATATGGTAACCATGTCGACACGGTTGCTGATATCTGAACAAGTTCGTTTCGCGTGTACTACTCTATAATCTTAGGAGTGACTTGACGCACTTACTCAATGCTATTGACTTGTTGTTACACCATCAATTAGAATTAGTAGATTGCTGATTTGGTGCGAACAAACAAAATAGGAAATCAAAAGTATTCATGTATTCAACTTGATTGGAAAATAATTGATGGTCTCAGATATCTCAACAAGTTGACGCCACAAATTTGTTATTGTTATAACATGCGTAATTGATAGATTAGTGATTTGTTGTTGTTGTTGTGAACAAGCAAGATAGAAATTGAAAGATATTCAAATAAATTCGATTGGAAAATGATTCGGCTCGCGCATAAGTTGAATAGTCTACTACTCTAAACCTTTTCATTCATTTCGCAAAAAGTTGCAGATAGTACAACAACTCCTTTTCATACGTTTTGTATGTTGTATGAACGTTAAGCAGTAAGGTTCTATTAGATTATCCCAAGTGGGATACTTGAAAACCCTTGGTGGTAGTTGCACGCGTTTCATCCGACCACTGAAGCGCTGGCAAGTGTCATATTCACATAATATGTGTTTGCAGTTTCCGTATAGGCAAACATCGGCTGATGTATCCTAACATATGTTATGCTGCGCCATTATGCAGACATCATGATCCTGGTGATAAGAGTGATCGATGAGCGTTAGTGCCTGATTACCACTACCTCGCTATTTACACAGTCTAGCCCATATTATACATAGTTGACGCTTGCATACAAGAAAATAATACCTAATTATTATTTACTGCCTTCTAAAAACCAAATCGATCGAAATGATTGCATGCTTAGTTCGTTTATTTTCGCCCATACATTATTTTTGATCGTAATTCATAATGCCAAATTAATTAAATAGCATTAACGCAAAATGCAAACTTGTCTAAATATTTGATCGAATGTGAAAACAAAATAAATTTACGTCAAATTTGAATAAGAAATTAAAACTATTTGAGATAGTATTGAGAACTATTGTACTTACGTCGTGTGTGTTACTTTTTACTTTTTTACTTTTACTTTTTATTTTATGGAAAATGTTATCTTGCAAAATTTATGCATTGTTAATAAATCAGTTAGCTGACAAATATGAAACACTATCTCGGTTTATTGATTATCGATTTTTTGCAAAGTAATCTTCAATTATGATTGACAAGTACATGGACATAATGTTTTCGCATCATAAATCATGTGCAATATATTAATAAAGTGAATCATCATGTATAATTAGTCATTTTTTATATTTTACACGTTAATACGTTATAGAATTTTGAACGGTAGGAAAATCAATTTTCCCATAATACGCGTCGTAATAGCATAATAAGTTTAACAAATCTTGTTGTATAGTATAGATTCTTTGTTTAAATAACAACAGTTTCAATCAAATAGTATGCTTGCAACAAGTTTCTAGTTGAATACGAGTAGCAGTACGAATATAGTGAGTTAATAATTTTTCGAAATGCGCGGCTTCTTTGAGCTTTGTGACATTCGCAAAAGTTTCCAGCATTTGACTGGGTTCATTCAATAATAATTATTAAGGATAACGACATCATTGAAGTTGGCAAATGAAGTAAGTTTAAGGATAATATAGAGAAAGGGTAGTTGCACCTACAAAGCAATTACCTATGAATTGTACCCTCTCGAAGTGCAATAATAAGTTCTCTCGTTAAGTCACTGCAAATACGGAAAGATATCTTCATACTCCACTCACTAAAGACACAAATTTAGATATATGAGCAACTTCTTAATGATATTGGAATCTTACTTTTTCGGATCGATGCTAATGGAAGAGAAACGTGCAAATACCATTCTTTAATCTAATGGATATAACATAAACTTTCACCTTAGCTATTGTATATTGTATAATATGTATATTCATTTTTTATTACTATATTCATATAAAAAATTGCTAATTGTGGTTCCGAGTATTAATTAACATCCGTTTGTAATTACCAAACCAATCTTAGATATTATTCAAACTGGCTAGGAATAAAATGCATTGCACGGATGGTTTCCTGTTTGAGTAAATTTCTTCCAGAAAACTTTTTGTGCGAAATGAAAAGTTAGCCGGATGAAATATTCCACAAAGTAAATAAAGTTTAACAAGTGAATATTAAACTTAGCAAAAACCAAGCATCAAAATAATTTCAAGTTCCGATCATAATACTGGGAAAAATTATAGAGGAGGTATAATGCAACTTATTGCATTGTACGTGTATTATACTATATGTAGTCGTAGTAGGTATACTGACGTGGGTATACTCTACGAGTACTGTATAGTATTTATTTATTGCTTTGAAAAAATATGCAAAATATCTTATGAAGCAAATGCATGCAATTCATATACATGTACATACTTGTAGTTTCTATATTCATACATATCACACAACTTCTAATTAGAAATTTCTATATTTAGGAGGACAGACGGGATATAGCAAGCTAGGTTGTTATAGGAAACATGTAAACAGTTAGTGTTCATGCACCATTTAGTAAACGTACAGTTAAAGTAGAGCAGTATGCCAGACACAAGTACAAAAACCACTATTAGCAGCACGAGTATTAGTAGCAATATAGTCGGTTTGCACCAAGATATCCAACAGGATTCTTCAGCTGGCGAGGTGGTGGATGGCGGCGCCGACACGCACCACCCGCACGATTCGCTTTCATTGGCACCTCCACCATTTGGATTATCTGTTCTTAGTACGCTTGTATTGCCGCTCGCATTAACTACGCTACCGTGATATGCGTTCACTCTGGGAACGAATCCGTCTTCGTCGGGCTCGGAGCGTAGGCCTGCATCGTGATAAACGCCGTATGAAGCGACCATATTGGCCGCTGATTGCGGCCCATTGTTGTACCTCATCGCAGGCTGGGGTTCGCTAGGCAGGCAACCACAGCAAGGTGCATTTTGTTTATCATCAGTATGTGTCGCATGAATCTTTTCGATTCCATATGAATTACTACCTTCCGGTCTGTCCCGCACGTACCAAGAATTGTTATACGTCTGGGCCAAATCTGTTTTCAAATAATCACCACTATCACGCTCATTTACGTAACGAGTATTTATATTATTTATATTAGTATCAAATTTATAACTACAATTGTTAGTGTTAATAACCATAGTTGCATAAACTGGATGTCTCTACATCCTTTTGGGAAGACGGAAGTATAAAAACACATTTAAAAAATTATTAATAAAATCTTGGTTAATAAAAAGCAGTTGATATTAAATGGAACTCTTCTTCTTTTTAGTTCATTAGCATTCGGTAAATCTGTTCATTATTACACCAGCTGCTCGTTCTTCTTTCCATATTCGTTGAATCGATACTCTTCCACTGCCCGCGATTGTCTAGCGTCATATTTAAATAATAATATTTAAATATTATTCTTATTATTATTACCTGTAACAAAATAAGTAAACATAATTAGTTTTGGGGCTTTAAATTTGAATACAAAATTTTTATCATTTTACTTTCTCGCACTTAGTTCTCTTTTTTATTTGGAAATGAGGAATGAGTAAAATGCAGGGAATGTTCGAACTATTAGCAATTAATCATTTGATATTAATACCCCCTTAAAACAAATAATAAATGTTTATCTGTGTGTAGGAAAGTATTTTCTTAATTGCAAAGTAAATCTAAATTTTTTTTGCTTTTTTGGCGCGTTTAATTTATGATATTTTTTCACGTGAAATAATTACGCATTCTTTCACAAAAAAAAAGATTAATGAAGCGTTACTGATCGGTGGATGTGATCATGTAATATAATTATTAGATACGTTTTTCAACTTTCAGCATTACATTAGTTTAGTTTGGCGGAAAGTTTTTATTGAATTTGTCAAGTTTTCATTTTCAATGCAAGATTTTGGAAAATAAATGTTCATTGTGTGTAATTGCGGTTTAGTAATATGTAAACAATAGAGAGTAAAGCCGTGTGAATATTTACTAAATAATCGTCATAATATTAACATAATTTGCATATGGTACTTGTTTGTAAGTTTCCACCGTTTCCACACATTTCTAGAGGAGTTTTTATTTATTATTATTGCGCAGTCAGCACACATTTTCGTTTAATTATATTTACTTTCGAGATTATGTTGTATTTTTGTATGTATTTAGTTTGAAATTACACCGCAAAACAACCAAGATTCGTTTCGCTCACTTTTTGAATATTATTCTAGGAACTCGGTAATTGAATTAAATGTGATAGATGTTGTTTTTCAGCATAAATCGCATTAAGTTGAAACTTATTTTATCAAAGTTATACAATTATTATAATAGTTTTAATAATGTTATTGTTTAAACGAGGGATTGCAAAGTTTTGGACAAACAGAATGTCATATAAATACGATAGTTATTGTAGTATTGTAGTATGCAATAGGAAAATAAATCTAAACAAATGTGAAAGCATATTTATCAAAATCAACAAATCGTATACAAGTTATTTAAATCATTTTCGATAATTATGGATAAACAAACTAAAATTTTGGTGTATTTACATTTCGCACAATTATTGAATTGGGTAATAATCAACCAATTGTAAAATATTGGCTTATTGTTGTTGTTATTGTTTTCATAGAAATATTTGTACGCGTATAATGAGTGCGCTCGTTTATAATTGTCAAATAAATTTTAAATTTCCTTTAAAGATTACTGCTAATAGAATAAATAAATTGATTTAAATTAATTGATTAGTGGATTTGCTGCCTCTATTGCTTTTGTTTCAAATCCTTGCGTTATTAAGTTATAAACCTATGTTAGTGCTGCAATATCAGAAATTTAATTAAGTCATATTATTATTAGGCACATACACATACATATACACATATATATATATGTATTTATTTACTTATTTATATATATGTATAAGTGAACATGAAGAGAACGGTTTTGTTATGAGATTAAGTTTTGATTGCATGTAATATTTTGTTTATGATATATTTGGTTATTAATTGAATTTTCGTATAATAAATTATTCAAAGAATGTCACCGCGCTGAGTCGCGCTGTTATTTATATACGTACATATATATATATATATATACACACACACACACACACCATCATACACTTGCAAACAGAGAGGACCATCAGCAAAAAGCGAGCGCGAAAATGTTTTGGCAAAATATTTAACAATCATTATGAAGTTTGCAAAGTATTTATAAGTTGAAAAGCAAGTCGAACATATATGAATAATAATACACGTATTGAGGGTTAAAAACAGTTGGATGCAAGGTAGCGCAAGGGACAGGCGAAAAATACGGAGATAAATGGTTCTTGACAGAGAGCAAGATTGATGGAAGCCTCCGTTCTCTCGTAGCCATAGCTGGGACTGGGACGAGAAACTTGAGCGCCGGCTCGGAAAATACATGTGTCGATGCGAAAATACACGGACATTGCAGGAATTCAATACTTATAGCACTATTGTGGCCTGGAATGCGGCTCATTCTCTTCGAGACGTCAGCCCAATTGAATAGCGATAGGCAAAGATGAAGATCCCGCATTCCCATACAGGCAGCCCACAATTCAGGAAGAGCAACATGGATTACTACTACCAAACTTATTGCAAACAAATTATACTCAAACGAGAAGAAGAGAAGAACGAGGGGAAAAAATTGCTTGCGCTATCTTTAATTTGGAAAATGATCGGGAAAACTAAATGGTTAGATGGATGTTTTATTATTAAAGTTTGTCCTTTCAACAATAAATGCTACTTAGTGCGGTGTGGGAGTTAGAGTGAGTTAATGAGGCGCCTCAATTCCTAATGAGGTAAAACATATAACTATCTAGCGAAACATTTCATCCATTACGAATATATATATAGGTATATGTGTACATATACCTATATACATATACGTATATGTACAAGTCTCCATGTGTATGTGTGTATAATATAATACTTTTACATACGTCTATCACGTACATACATACATGTTGAAAGAACACTCACTATAACATTTTTACAAATTGAAGTTTCAATCCAATTTTTAAAATCAATATATATTTATATACACACATAGGAAAAAATATGTATTTGATTCTCGTATTCTTTGAAAGAAAAGAAAAGAAAATTAAGTTTGGAAATTTTCTAATCAAATGCTTCCATCATTGAAGTTTTATTCGCCTCAGAAACTATATTTCTCATTTCGTAAATAAATTAAATGAAGCCCTCAGCCACACTTTGACCAACTGAATGGAGTGATGGGAATGAAGATACATATAAGAATTTACCTTTTGTGCTACTAAGCTTAATTAAGCACTGAAAGCCTTCACCCAAAATTTATTGCGAAACGTATTTTTATGCATTCCATCATTGACACAAAAAATTAACTTGATTAATCCATAACAGGGTAAATATTTAGGCAAGCACATTGCAATTAAGAATAAACAATGCTCATTACATAGTCAATGCTTTTTTTCGCTTCAGCGTCGACCTCTTTATTTTATCTCCCTTTTTTTTCTATAGCACAACTTTTAAAGACATAACAGGCGGTCGTCTAATTATAGACCATTTTTTAAACAAACAAATAAAAAAGTTGTGTTCATTACCATCATTTGTATAATCAGCAACACCGAGATATTAATAAAAAGGAAAACGTTTTTTTTTCTTCGTTGACAAAATTGGTAATTGTGCCGAATTGAACCTCCTCTATCGTACGCCTATAATGCAATATATCAACATTTGCAACAAGTAAATCAGAATACATAATGTCTAACCACAACCGCCATCACAAACAAATAAAAATGTATTTTTCATTTCCTTTTATAAATCAGACGTTCCGAGACACTTTAAATTAATTTTCTAATTTCGCTTGTAGCTACCTAGCAATACTATAAGTAATATAAAGTAACGTTTTTCAAATAACATTTTAAAACGTAAAATATATAAATAGCACGGCAGAGAGAAGAGAACATTAATTTCCTTTTCTTCTTTACGGAAAATTATTTTTATTAGCGAATAAATCTGTTGCATGTTGCGTCAATAAAAAATTGTTACCGTAAATCATAAAAGTTTCATTCAAAAAGTTTGCAAGTTACGTTCTAATTATACGCCAATATTTATTTTTGTTTATTCATATGCATTACCATAGTTTATTTAGTCCCCTTCGATGAAAGCAAATTATACGCGGAAATTAAATGAAAAATATTATGTTGTGACACTTTTATGGTAAAAGCTTACCGAGTGAAAAAATAAATTTATTTCTTCGAATTTATCTTGATCTGTAAATTAGTTTTATATTTATGTGTTTTATTGTAATAATACTCGTACAAAACGAAATTTCTTTTTCTATTCAAGATAATATAAATTATGTTTTAAATGAACTTATAAGGTCATTGCACATTAGAATCTATGAAAAGCGCAAACATTTCACTACAAAATTAATAATCGTAAAAGTTGCATTCGTATGAAATCGTAAAATAGATGCAAAATGGATAAATTTCAAATTAAAAAGGGCTCTGTTGGAAAAATTGAATACTACCAGGATAATAGAATGAATGGTGTATTATTTGGAAAGGACGGAAAAAGGCCTTTTAAGGTCGCAATTTAATAAGAACTAAAGTAATTAACTCGAATGTAAATTGTATAGTATGTAATAGTAACAAATGATTTGATTGTTTAGTATTTGATAATTATCTGTTAAATGTAATTACAAACATCATCTTTGTAGTCATGTAAATATTGTTCAGTTGATTGCTAATTTATATTGAAAATAGTTGAGAATTCATCTCATTACGTCAAACTTTGTTTTGTCATTTTAATTTCATTTCATTATACATTATTGTATTTTAATAAATATATGCATTATTTTATTACAAAATATTATAAATAATATTATCTTGTTAAAATAAAGCGGATTGGATGATGATAAAAAGAAATCGGTAAATATTTTGTATATACGTAGGCACATATGTATTTTATATATACATATATTTTTCATACATGAAATGCTTTCTAGATTCGGATATAAAATGTCTGATTCGAAGATTATAAGTTTATAAAATTTTTAATACGTCATGTTTTAGCAGCTACGTAATCCTTAAATGTTTACTTTTAAGAATATGTACGAATGTTTTGCAGCCAAAAGCAAATGTATTTATTTTGTACTATACCTATTTACGTTGCTTATAATTCTAATCTACCATTTGTGGTTTGGCTAAGTAGTTAATGCAAAAATCATGCATTACCTTTAACAACTTTTCAATTTATCGTTGTTGAATTATTACGTAAAAGCAAATACATTAATGTCGGTATATGTATTTACTTCGATTTTAATTTGAAATCACGCAAATCTGAGCTTTATTTACTAATCAAATATAGGAAAAATCTTATTTAAAGAAATTGATAGAATATGCCACCTTGAAAAATTTTGCGAGAAGTTTAGTTGGGGAAAAGCAATTTATCAGTGGATTATGCGCAAAGATTTCATTTAATGGATAATATTTATTAAATTTTAAATGTGCTATGACATATTGCATGTTTAAATGTAATCATATTGATAATTTAATAAATGTACAATATTTTATGTGCGCAAATCATAAAAATTATCCATTTATTTTAAAATGAATTAATTATGAAAAGTTTATTTTTCAAATGTAATTATTATTTGCTCAATCGTTTTATTGCATTATTTTGTTTTAAAAAATATTGCAAACACGAAACATGCCCGTTTAATATATTATTCTTATTATATATAGTATAATGTATAGTAGTGCTAAAATAATAAATGAATAGTTGGTTATTTAATCAAGTTGAAGTTGAATAAAGTGTTAAATCTGTCAATAATTAGATAATCCATAAGAAATATATGCTGAAAAATTCACAGATTAATAAAATAAATAAATCAATAAAATGAATGTTTATTAATTCATTTCGGTTAATCTAATATTAATACATTCTCATGAAATTACTAGTAGTTTTACTATATATTTGAGTTAATTTAAATTTAATTTTTTTCATTTAATGTACAACAGTTTAGCAATTTTGTTGACAATACTGTCCACAGTGTTAAATAACGTTTCTCGTGTTTTGTCCTGGCTTTGTAAGCACGAATAAATGAAATATATCACTGAAGACAGTTGATCCAGGATCTGAAGAAATACATGATAAGACACAAAATTAATTAACTTTGTCTTGAACGTATATTTCACTGCATTTAATAATAGGAAAATAAATTTATTTATTAAAACTTTATTTGAATACGAACGCAATTAAATTCACCGTAAACCTAAATTGTAAAAGGAGGAGACGTTGACAAATATAAATTGTATAATTGTATAAAATCTACCTCGCCGCTGAAACACCTTTTTCACAAATACGAGTATTTTTCTACACGTTCGTATCTGTTCTATTTAAAATATTTTGATATATTTAAATACGCAACATTGTGGCATAAACACAAATAGTTTTCATTATCGCGCGCACAATTTATAACCTACAGCGAAACACATCGAAAATATGTCCCAAGAGATGAAAATTCTTGTATATATGGTAACAATGTATCTAGAACGCAGACACATATTATGTCAACAACACCTTTAAGGCGAACACCCGTAACTTTGTGAATAGTATAGGAATATCGCCTCACATTATTGAATTTTTATAAATATCTAGCTTTGTATAGATTTACCGGACATTATTCGAGCTTTCATGGCTTACTCAACTATACGATACATACGTATTGATTTTTGATTTGAACGAAAGTTTAAATTTATTTATTTACCATTGTCATAATATTAATCTATTCGTAGATTATACATTTATTTATAAACACACTAAAAAAAACAAATTTCTTTGCGTGTGTAATAAATGTAGTTTTAAGTTAAAAATGCATTATAACACTAATACTAAATTGCTCTGCTATATTTGAGTATACATATATAGGTATAGTAGTATGTGTGTGTGTGTGTGTGTGTGTGTGTATGTGTGTAGAGTGTACAGCAATGGAACGAAATATGTTGCAGTGTACAATAAAAATGGAATATTCATGCATTTGACATTATTATGTACTACAAATAATGAAATATTTAATAATAAACACTATATACCGTGTATTTTTTATGTGTGGTGGATTTATATAAACAATTTTTTTTTTAAATATCAAAGCAAATTTTATTTTCTCTGTTTTTTTTTGTTCATTTTGATGCATTGATTTATTGAAGTGCATACATAAAAAAGTAGCATTATTTTACAAAAATATTGATTATAAATGATATATCCAATAAATTAAATAAGCGAATAATTTAATTTGAAAACGGCTCGATAACGTTTATGAATTTATTTTCGCAAAAAATATGTGCAACAACGGAAAAATTTGCAACGGGAATTTTATTTTATATATTTAAATAAATTGCATTTTATCATCGCAAATTTGACATCAAAGAAAATCGTAAGTTAGGAAGAACAAAAGTCGCTTTTAAATATCCTACAGGATGTTGTGTGTATATGTCTATTTACGATGATATCATATAGAATATTTTTTCTACTCGTTTTTTTTATACTTTTACTCAATTGACCTCAAAGATGATAACCTTGTGCAAGCACCAATATTTTCATGAATATTTTAAATTTAAAATTCAATGTTCTATTCGTATATTCGTGCTTTACAAGATAATGAAATTTATTACATGTAAAAATTGTCCTTACACAAATCTTTTTTTCTTATCTCACACGCTACAGGTTTTTCAAATCATTAATAAGCTGCGACATGAATTGTCATAAGTGTGTTTAAGCAAAAATTAGAGAGAATTAATCTTACTTTTCACTGTAACATTACTATCTACATACACTCGGCAGCAAATGAATCTGGACACCTAACAAACTTGCATGGCCTTATTGAATTTTTGCCATATACCTGCCAAAAATGGGGTTTTACAGAGGCTGGCTGAAGAGAAGCTAATCGCTTGGAGGCTAATTCTGTTGTCATTAAACGAATTCGTTTCCTTTGGTCAATCTTTTTATTGCATTTACTTGCAGCTTATGCGTAAATTGTACTAATTATCAGTAGATATAACACCCCAAACGAGCATTTATGACGACTGTTATATATTATGAATTTACGTGGCGTAAATTCTTGTAAGGGTGTCCAGATTCATTTGTTACCAAGTGTACTCGTATGTCCAATGTAAATTATTGTATCATACAATAGAATATACGTATAGTAGAGCAAAAGTTAAAAATATAATCAATGAAACGTTATTGTCCTTTTTTCGATATGTAAATATACAATACATGCATATATTTTATAGGATGTCGGAATAAACATTG
This sequence comes from Adinopsis sp. GC000173, assembly GCA_030264715.1. NCBI lineage: Eukaryota > Metazoa > Arthropoda > Insecta > Coleoptera > Staphylinidae > Adinopsis > Adinopsis sp. GC000173. Next base: position 50,390 of record JARJDW010013408.1, read on the forward strand.
CGTTACATTTCATAAACAAATGTTGATGTAGTTTCATAATATTTTATTTTCTTTCTTAGTGTGTTTTTGTTATTTAATCATATAAAAATTAACTAACATTATTTGCGCAAATCCTTTGATAAAACAACATTTCACCTTTATGCTGCAGTTAATATTATTACATTTTACTATTTATTTAATTTTATTGAAACACAAAAGCATCTTTGAAGTAAACAAAGCTTGTGGTAAATGTTAAACTAAAAATAAATGTATATATTTATTAAACAATCCAATAAAATTTACATAAAACAAACAATGCTGTTTAAGGAAAATTAAATATTAAATCATTTATAAAATGAATAAACTGCATTGTTGTTTAATTCATCGCAAAAGCGTGCGAAAAATCATCGAATTAATTATTGTTAAGCTCCAATTGTAAATTGTAAATTGTAAAGCCTATAGGAAATATAAATAATTTATACATGTAGCCTGCAATAAGCAACCTTTATCATTTAATTACACGTGACATATTTACGTGAAATTGTTGAATGCAATCAATGCGGCAACAAAATGTGTAAATAGTCGTCTTTTTCTAGCAAATCGTGTTTTTTATTTTTTTGTATGTTCATATAACGTAGATAGAAAGGAAATGTATTTTGTCCCACAATTTAAATGGATCAACTGACAAGCGATGCATTTTTTTTATTAAAAAAAGCGCGCGCTATTTTTCATGCATTTTACAGTAATTTTCCATGAAGTTAAGGATGATTTGTGAAACTGCTGTTTTTTCTAAATTATACCGATTTGTGCGTTTCAACTGAGCACATCTTCATTGCAATAAAAATTTTTCATAACTAACTAAAATGTTTTCATTTAAAATTTATTCGCCGACATAAATATTTATATATAGCACACAGAGGATGAAAATATATATAACATAATACGTGTATGTGTGCATGTGGGGGTGTGTATAGCATATATCTTTACAATTCAGCGTGACTATAGTCTCGTCTAGTGCGCTGCGGCTAATTTAATAAAAAAATATATAATTAGACATATTTTGAAAGTTTTTAATAACTAGACGCTAATTAAATGTAATTTGTTGCAAGTTTAACAAGGTTTTCACTTGGTAATTATATCACATATTAACCGGGACCAAAACGATGAGTGCAACTTTCTAAAAACTTGTATGAGCATCACACATTGCTACTCATTTTAGATTAAACATAAACTTTGTTTACTTTGTTTAATATATTTCATACACAGCACTACAACTCAATTAATTATTAGATAAGTTTAAAGCATATTGGTTGTTAAAGAATAACTATAAATGAAAATATCTATTACGATGTACGTGGGTGGTTTGATAAGTCCGTACACTTTTTAAAACAGCACAGCTTTGGAGGAGCGCACACAAAATTTTATGCATATATGTTTATTAATTTTTGTTTAGCATTCAATTGAATCAGGAAAAACGTGTAATTTTTGTCAAAAAGAATAAACACTAGTTTAGAGTGGTAATAAAGCACTATTTTTAAAGGACAAATCAGCAAACGAAACTAAATATTAACTAGTGAAACACTTTGATAAATCTAGGCAATCAATAAAAACCATATAAAAGTGGTTTTAAAAGGTTTATTGTAGTCAAATGATGTAGACCGTCCTAATCGCCCCCTTTCTGTGTTTACGCCACATATCATTGAAAAAATACTTGATATGGTACTAATGAACAAATGAGTGAAGGTGCGTGAATTGTTAGTACTGTGCGCATCTTGACTGAACGGGTGTATAGCATTTTGAACCATTATTTACAGATCAAGAAGCTGTTAAAAGAAGGAGTGCCGCAATTGCTAAAAAAATCAGCAAAACCAAAACCGTGTGACATGTTCGGCTGCAGGTTTAGAGTTATTTTGACGCAATTCAGTGGATCGAATGTGTCGTTTCATGGTTGTAGATGAAACATAGATACACCAAGACACTCAGAAAATGAAAGAACAATTGAAATAATGGGTTTTCCCCATTCAATTGAATCACAAACATAAACTAATGAACAAATATGCATGAAATTTTGTGTGCGTTCCTCCAAAAAATTAATTCGATAAGTGCAAAGGCTGTACCGTTGTAAAAATTGCACGGACTTATCAAACCACATACGTATGTTATATTTTGCAGAAAAAACATTTTATGCGCTTTTCGAATTATTTGCATTTATTGAAACGTCCGAATTGAAATACATACCTTTTACTCACATTAAAACATGATTAGATTAATTAATATGGTATGTATTGTATAAAACAACATGTGCAGTTTTTAAAATAGAATACATGTTCAAAAGCATATTTTGCATTGAAAAGTCTTTGTGCGCACTTTGTTTGGCAAAAAACACAAAATAAAAACTACAATTATATATTTTTGCAGGGCGTGCGATGCTGATGCTGCTGCTGCTGCGGCTACCTAAATTTCATCCCGATTTTAATCGCACAAAATATATGAATAATATTTTCCTTTGTTTGCCTCCTCGCATCTTACAATAATAATAATAATAATATTAATTTTTATTCAAAAAAATTCTTTTGTTGCGATTAAAGTTTAAATTAAAGAAGCGAACGCCGTTTTTGTTTCGCATACACGCCGATTAAAAAGAATTTTAATTAATCACTAACTGAAAAAAAAGTTTACAGCTCAAATATGAGTAATTTAATTTTTTCCAGAATTTCACTGAATTTCAGATCAAAAACATTATTGCTGCGAGATAACCGATATGCGAAATAATTCGAAATGAAATTAAATTTATCACAAGCCGTATATTTGCTTTATTAGCATGTTAAATAATTTGTAAGTAAATTAAACGTAATCGTAATTAAAATTGAAATGAATTTGATAATTACGACGTAATTGAAGTTTTGATAAAATATGAGTGTGCGTTTCGTTTCGTAAATATGTCATTGTGTGTGTGTTTTTGGTTGAATTATCATCATTTTTCGGCTGGGGCTATAATTACGTAAAAAAGCCGTTAGAATAATTTGCACAAAAATATCATTCGGTGTTTAAGGTAATGGAATAAAATAGCGTGAGGTTATCACAAAACAAATTTTGAGTGATCTTGTCTTATCGCAGCACGCGTGAGTCATAAATGAATTTCGCTTGCCATGCATTCGCCACATCATTCATTCCACACATTTACAATTTTCTACGAAGCATAAAAAAACAAGCATCGAATGAGCGCGCGTTTTGCGTTTTTTTATTTACATAACTTTCCAGACTAACACAATTAAAGCAAGTTATTGCTTCCCAATTAATATTTGAACGATTAAAGTATTTAAAGTATCTTAACTTTGAAACTATTTTACATTTTAAGTGTTTATTGGAAAAATTAATAAACTTGTTGGCTTATAAACAAGTTTAAATTTTAATTAACAATTTAAATTTTTTGGGTAATCTGATGAAACATTAAGTTCGAATTAGAGTTTTTTCTGTTGTAAATTCAGCTATTATTTTAAATATTTGTTAGGTGAACATCATTAATAAAGCATTTTAATTAACACGTAATAAATAATTTAGTTGAAATTAATGTTGTTTTCTGTAATGTTGATTGTTGAAGTAATTTCAATTGAATTGATATTGTATTTATGAAAGGAGGAAAAACATAAATGTTGGTCTATTTATAGTAAACATAAGAAACAATAAATAACAATGGAAGAATAATGTACCTAGTAATCAGAAATAATCATTTTTTGTTGTTGTGAAAATGGAAAATGTGGCATCGTTAAAAGCATACATCTGCAACATTTTGCAACAATTTTCTTGCATGCTTTATATTTCCCGGAAAAGCGAATTTTTATTCTTTGTATTACTATAAGGATTGTAATGGATTAAACTATAAAAGTATATAAAAGCAATTCTTATGTCGTGTAATTTATGAGGAATAAACTTTGTTGATAGATGCGTAGTTAAATTTCACTTTGATGAAATTCGGATAATGTAAAAATGCTTACATATTTAAGTTGACGGTATTACTACGTACTAGCAAAAACAATACAATATCAAAAGCTTCTTATTGTTGCTAACTTTAAGCAGGCCGTATTTATATCTTCAACATTTTGCGTCTATATTTACTGTTTGCCAGAACTTTGAATCCTATGAGAATTGAAAACTTGAAATTCGCTGTACTCAAACATGTTGTGATTTTTAATGTTTTCTTCTTTTTTTCGTTTTTTGTTTCGCTTTTTTTTTTCGCTTTTTTTCGTTTTATTCTTTGTTTATCTACTTGCCTAGCACAACTGCCATTTTTATCCGAGAGAAATCAAATTTTGCAGCAACTTTGCATACACATTGATAAACAAAGGCTCGTAACAATATTGTTATAATACTTGTTTGTATATGATTTTCTTATTGTTCGCAGAACGGCAAAGTAAATCTCTATAACAGCAAAACATTTAAATTATACTTGTATACGTACTTATTCGTACGTAGGTACGTATAATATTGCATATAAGTATTGTACAATATAATATAATAGAATAATATAGAAAATGAAATATAAGAAAAAGAATAAAATTTAATGATATAATGATAAGTACATAGTTAGTTTCATTGATTAGTACTTGTTGAAATTGTAAATTATCAATAGTTTTCGTTTAATTGGAAGTGTTCCAAAGAATTGTAACAAAGGTTTGATTGCATAGGGAAATGGTTTTAAAATATAATAGCTTTGAGAGCGATGACAGTATAGATCAGGGACAGGATATTTCAGCTGATAACTAAAAGTGTAAAATGTGAAAAGATAAAAGGGTTTTTAAATGGAAAATGTACAAAATAATGAATTGCTACTACTTAAAACTGCCACTCAAAATTATTTACTATATCTATATATATATATCTATATATGTATGTATGTATATGTTTACATTTTTCATACAATTGATTTTTATTGTTCAAGTATTTTATCATTTTATCAATAAAAATCGCACGTGTTTTATACAATATACATAGAGTAGATTGTTTTTATTGTTTGGAACAACACAAACAAGAGGGATTAATAATTTAATTTATAATATATCCTCCTCGCAAATATTTGAAATATTTTGATAATCCGTTGAGGTAAAATACTGAACCGAAAATACTAGTAGGTGGTGTGGCTGGCTCTGTATCGCGCGTGTTCTTTATATTAGTATTTGTACCCCTCTATTTAATTATGCGTAACCGTCCCATTCGAGCTGGTGCCCATTGTTTAATTGCTGAGGGATCCTTGTTTGGCTTGAATATGAGTTGTAAGTGGGGTGTGCTTGAAGGTACGAACGTACGAATGTATGCGAGGTGGTGCAATGTAGATTTTATTCGATTCGTTGTAATTCAGAACAAGAATCATTGTTTTTGATTTATTTTATCCGCTTGTGTGTGCTCGAAAAGTATTGTTTCCATAGCTTTTATACATTAACTAAATAAATGATTTTAGTTTTTGGCTTTGACTTTCGTACTAGTAACGACCTTAAATCGGTGTTTTATTACGACCCTTTGGAATTAGTAAAAGTCGACTCTAAAATATCTCTACTTCCCATGGTGATAGTTCAAGTGAATTTCAACCCTTTAAATCCAACAGTATTTGCTTTATGTTGGTTACTGTTTTATGTGATATCAGCACTACATCCATTACTCCTTCGAAAACTTTTTCACGTACATATATAAATATAGGGGTATTTCAATATATAAATTTTAAATGAACGCTGATAAACAACTAATAAAAGTTATTGAAGCAGGCTAAATTATTTGAAAAAGTTGAACCGAAATTTAGAGAAAGATATATCAATAATAAGTTTAGGGTGCGAGGCGTATTATAAAAGTTGCTGCTGCAAATAGAAAATAAAAGCAAAGTAAAGTTTTATCAATATCAAAAAAAAGAAGTAGAAGTATATACATTTACTCGTATTTTTGCATTTAAATAATCAATAAATAATTAAACGCCTAAATAAACATGTTTTGATGGGTGAAGTCGGGCGTATATGTCTTTGTTAAACGATTACGTGAAATAGCAATTAAGTCAATGATGCTATAAGCCTAATTACAAACGATCATATGTGCCAATCCATTCGCTCATAATCGATCAACACTAATCCTCTATTAAGATCATTAGGATAAGATTTGCCCTGTGCAATAATAGATATTAACTTATTGCTTAATTACTCTTTCCAATTTCGCCTTCTAAATTGCTACAAGATTTTTTTTTCGTTCAGATTTCAGTTCAGACATAAAACGCATGATTATACTCGTACTTACTTACTAACCCTCTTATTATTACAATTTTCCTAATCTTGAGATCAGGGCAAAGTTCTTTTCAATCCTGATCCCATGATGTTATTCCACCAAAGTTCCACCTTCCACGCTTTTCCTCTTTAACGTCTATATCATCTGTATCATCTGTATCATCTGTATCGTCTTATATGTTATTGCTATGCTATGCATAACATAGCAGAATGCTATTTACGATGGAATTAGTCTAAGGTGTCTCTTCTAATTGACTTCCGTTAACTTCCACAAACAAATTAATTACCAAAACTTGTTTTCTAATGCCTTCTAATCGCAATTTTTATACGAACAAGGTAAACAGTAAAAATGATTAGAGCGCAAGTCGATGCAAGTTTTTGTTTTCTAGGAAAGGTTAATGACAAAGTGGTTGTGGAGCAACCTTTCTGTGACCTAGCGAGATAAGGTCTATATGCTGGGTAAGCCATGTACGCGGCGCCCCTAAACACCCCTCGAACGGAAAACATCCCCCCGCGCAAGTATTAATATAGGTAGCTAGATTATGCTTATCTTAAACATTGCCTCTGTACATGCTGCGTCATGCATATTTGTATTTTAAAATTTGTGCGTTTTTATGATGGCGTTCTTTGCATTTCAACCAGAGAAGGAGAAGTGGAGTAGAACAATAATTGTGACAAGCAACAAAGCGATTTTGATCCTCCAATTCAGAGATTTAAAAACATACAATTAGTTCATCTTTAACAACGTTTCAGTTTCACATAAACAAGTTTGCTTTGCTTTTACACAGCGAAAAATATATTTTTTCTATATGTATGTATGCATGTGTGTGTGTATGTATGTATGTATGTGTGTGTGTGTTTCTACATACGTACATGTATGTACTTTCATACATGTAAGCACATTGATTACGAATGCTCTGCTGCAGAAATGGTGTTAATTAAATGCCAACATTAAATCACATTTTGTTGGATACTTCCTTTTATTATAGTGTTTTTTAACTTACATTACTATTTTCACAAAGCAGATCTTGCGCTTTGATGTTTACGCTGCATGGTTTACAATTTGTGTTCTCATAGCCAACATTACGAATATTTACATAATTATATCCTGCTATTGCTAAAAGGATTTAGGTTGAAAGGACACTTGACACATACAGACGCGCGCATCGACGCATTCAAGATGATTGAGAGCAAATACCACCAAATATATTTGATCTTTTCCTTTACGATGATAAATTGTTTGTACGATTAGTATTCACAAATATATCGTAATAAATACCTACTTGAATACTGATGTGTTTTTCTTTGGTGTGCGTATTTAACAATCTCAATTTTATGGATTTTTAAAAGCTAGGTACCTAAGTTAAAAAATACTAGATCTAGATCTTAATTATAATTTATCATGATAGTCATGATTCAGAGACCTAAATTACTTGTTATTTTAAACCAAACATTTCACAGGGGATTATTAACGGTTTATCGCCTAACAATAAACATAAAATATTAAATTATTGATTATTTAACAACTCATTTTGTAAAAATACATTTATTATTTAGAATAAAATTTTATCGATGAATTAGCTTGAAAACATTTATTTTTCGATTATATTGTACATTAGTGAAAGCTTTTGGTATAAAAGCGCAGTTAAATTGTAATTTAATTATATTATTAATAAATTCATTAACTTTTTATTGTGTTAAAAATGCATTACAGATATATTATCAACGTTTTACTTGATTAAACGTTTTCAAACAATACTAATCGAACTAAATTTATCTTACTCTTTTAATTACCGTATTATTATAATAAAATTATAGCTTTATACGAAAAAAACTTCCACTCGCAATCTACATATTATATTTGCAATAAAAACTCATTTACATAATAATTCTTTAGATTATTACTCTTTAATTGTTCATGTATAGAAAAAGTCGCCTTTTAATTTTAAAATCAACTAATTAATCATAGAGAATTTTCGGCGGATGTATTCAATAGAGAGAGAGAGTATGCAGCTTTACTGCAGGAGCAGCTTCGACTTTCATTAAATCTATACGTATTGTATATTAAAAAACATTCTATATACGTTAATTATTAATTCTGTGCCACAGTCATTGTTCGATATCGATGAGTATTATCTCAATTACAATATCTAAATTGATTGTTAACGAATACATACACGTACATGTCAACAGTTCATATTTTTTACTGATTAAGTAATTGTATGAAAAAAATGTTGCTTCATTATAGTCACATCGATGGGATATAATGAATCGTAAAAAATAAAAATAAATGGAAATAATAGAAAATGTGATTTTGTGTAACTACATGTGTACATGCTCATTATTTGTATTCTGTTAAATTGTACTTTATATAATTTTTGATTAAATAATGAACGTTGTTTGAGTGAAATAATTAATGTTTATATTAAGTCAACGTGAGATGCAGATGGTGGGTTTGCTAGAATTTCATTGTTATCCAACTTCATCTGTTTACATACAATTTATCAAAATATTATTATGTGGTGTAGACATCATCTTAGAATTCTCTTGTGACATATTAAAGATATCGTTCTTGTACTAGACTGAGATAATGTAATTTTGAGGAAAAGAAGGAAGAAATACGTATATATCTAGTGAACAAGTTCAAGAAGTACTTAGTCTATGAAATAAAGTTTATATACATTTATGAAAAGAGATTTATTTATGTCCAGTTCTATCAGAAAAATGTTTTTATTTGACGCTTTTACCTACAAGATGATCTCTGAGGTTTATCTTTTCTCTCAGCCATAATATCCAACTTTCATCCTCTTACTTACACTTTGATGGTTGAATATAAAAAGATTTTAAAGTCCACGAAACTACAATAATCGCAAATAACATTGAACGTGCACTACCTGTAAACTACCATTTATTTACAATAATTTTTATTCTATTAAAACCGTAAAACGAGAAGTTTATTTCGCTTTAAAACAAAACTTCCGGTTAAAAGAATTTCCATGTTTGTATACAATACGGCTTTTTTTAGTGAAATCTCTCTCTTTTTAGAAAATTTTTAGCATGCATGTAATTAATTAAACATGTTAAATAACTTAAAATTTTTATAAGCTTCCGGCTAAATACAAAGTAAATTTTTCGGAGTGCTAAGACAACCATCATTTTCAAGCGAGATTCTTAATATGTAAACTGCATAAGAGCAAAATGTTCACAGGATATTTCGTAATGTTAACAAAAACTTATTAAAAACTTAACAGCCTTCAGGTAGAATAACAGCATACGCTTAAAATGTTTTAAGGAAATTAACAGCCTATAAATTATTTAGTTTCCAAAAGTAAAGAACTTCTAACAATAGTGTTTGTAGATGACATCACATCGTTATAATTATAATTTACAGCATCTTTAAACATAGACTCGTGTTTGTATTCATATTTTTTCTTTGTTAAAGGAAAACTTGGAAAGTTTTTTTTCTCCATAGTTTACTTCAATATCTCTAAGTAATATGCATTAAGCATATTGTTTGACCGGTGATAAAAAAATTTCTTTGGTCAAAGCTTTTACATTATGAATGCACTTTTTATTCAACCAATTGTAATTATTCAAAAGGCGAGTATACACATATATACGTATGTATGTGTAAATTAATAATTCTTAACTTTTGTACATAACATAAAAACATGTTTACCTCTTATTAAAAATTTCATTCCTAATTGTTTTGTTTTTATTATTATTTTTTTAGATTGAATAAAACTTGCAAAAAATAGCGTTTACATTTAACAGAATTGGTCACTATGGGATTTAAACATTTTGTACAAGCGATTTTTTAAATATTTTAGTATACTCCATAAGATTAAAACTTAATGTTTTTAATTATTTTTTTGCTATTATCCCGTTTTTTTCCACTCTTCTTTCTCTCTCTCTCTAAAGAGGCTTACTCGACTACGTTCAAATGCGTTTGATGCTTAGTTTATAAATCGACGACAAAAAGTGTCGTGTTTTGATTAGCGGTTGCTTTTTGTTGCAGCGGCATTATAATAATGTTTATAGTATTTTTATTATGAAGAAAAATCTAATAGCTAAATGCATTCCATGTTAGAACTCTCATTAAAATAATAAAGTTTAACTGAAATTATACACAGTGGAGTTAAGATCAATTATCCCGTTGGTTTAGGAAACAAGCTTGTTTATTTGATGTGCGTTATGAAGATTATAATATACATTTCATGAAGGAAAGAAGCTTTTGAGCTTCCAATGACCTTCTCGCCTGCATCTCCCCGATGGGAGTTCTTCTAGATGTTGGGTCTAGCCCGGCATGATTCATTCTTCTTGAGTAATTTTCATGTAGAAACAGTTTATCATAGAAATATATAAATTTGTTATTATTAGAAATATTTATGAGGTTAGAGAAATAGCAGATAAATAAACGTACATATGTATGTGTTATATAATTGTTTTGTATTTGTGTGATGGATACAAGCAATTGCTTAGCAAAAATATAATGTAGGAACGATGTTTCTGTAATTCGACAGAACGTTTGGCTTCCACTAATACAATTACATACTACGGTCAGCTTGGACTCAAACAGGAACAAATAGCTGTTCCGAAGTCCTGCGATGTTCATTTTAGTAAAAAACCATATAAACAAGTGGCCAGCTTTATCATTAAATTTTCTCTTTAATGTTTGTGTGTGTGTGTGTGTGTTGTGTTGTGTTATGTGTGTGCTTTTTTTTCTCTAAAATGGAATCTCGAAACATTACTTCAAATCAAATAATAACAAAATTATGAAATTCAATACAAACAAACAGCAAAAATAGTATTTGAAAATCAATGGTATGAAATTGAAGCTCTAAATAGAATAGAATGTTAAAGAGAAAACTTATTTAGTAAGTAATTGCGTATGAAAGCAGGATGTAAATTAATTAATTGCTTGTTTTAATTAATACAGTTGTGATGCTACTTTGTGTTGCAATGCAACATTGATTAACACTCAAAGATTCAATTTAGGAATTGGCTTAGTTTTCGACAAGCAATTCTGAAAATAATTACAGTTGTAATCCTTCTATATCAATATCTATCAGCACATCATCGATTATATCTTTAGATAGCAAACATGTTTCGGTTAAAATACATCGTATGCGTGAGTAACACGAACGGAATATAAAGTACTTTTCGAAGAAAGTCTTTGCTAACTTTAGATTCAAGCTTATTATAAGCCCGGGCCTTCTTTTTACCACCAATTTTGACTTTAGCTGCAGCCACTCATCGTATAAAATCCTTCGCTGTAACCACACCAGAATATAACCTGTCATATACAAGTTTACGTTTTGTCTCTCGATTAAAGCAGAAGCCCGTTTTCTTCACCATAAACTTGCAAACTATTATCTAATCTAATTACAATCTACCTTTTATTATAATTAAATCATCTGCTTTATGTAACACTATAGCGCAGAGGAGTGTGTAATCGAAACCACATTAAATTATTTTATTCTCTAGTAAATAAACAGGAATCGTTATCATTAAAAGTTAATTAGCAAAATCTAAAATATTTATTAAACGGATTAAACTTTTACATTCTTAAATAATTTACCCGCTTTAATATTATATTATGTTAGATACTAAAACAAAAAATTCAATTACCAATTTTTAAATATTAATAACATACAATAATTTGCTTCGAAACATCATAAATGCATAATAAAAGTAATTTTATTGTTTTATAAGACTCTTTCAGACTCGGCTTGATCCAAACTTAACAAAGACGACTCTCAGATCTTAATTATTTACTTAATCTATCCAAAAGGGTCAAAAAGCTTTTGCTACGTAACAATAATTGACAAATAAAATTACTCACTCCTTTCCTTTTTCTTATTGATTTCGAGAATTCAATTTTAATTTTTTTTCAATAATAGATAGCGTCGGATTTATTCTAATGATGCCAACTAAAAAGTAATTTTTTTTAACGAAAAGTAAATGGATTTTAGTTACTAAACTTTTGAACAAGTGAAACAATTTAAATGTTAAACGTGTTTCTGATGGTTAAAGTTTTTCATAAAGATTTTGCATAATGCATTCCATATTAATCAATCAACAAAACATTTAGATAATTTACTAAATACGCATTAGCATAGATAATCATATTATATCCATGTTTGTTTATTTGTAAAATAACAAAATATTTAACTTTATTTATATTATAATTAATTAAACAAGTGGGAGTAGTACTAGTAGTAGGATGCAATAATAAAAAAAAACATTTATATATGTATTACGTTATTAAAATATTAATAAAACTTTAGGAAATTTAATTAAATAAGTGCGCCTTGAAGTTTTAATAACAAAAAGAAACAAATAAGTTTCAACACTTTTTTATAAAATTCCTTACCATTCATCAATTTAATATGTTCGGTAAGAGTTTATAGAGGTTTAGTGTCACAAAAGTTTGTTTAATAAAATTTTTATAGAATACAACAGTGGTTACTCGAACACGTGCTTCATGCGCATTTCACTACTGGAAAATTTTCCGGATTGCATGCGATCGCGGAGGAAGCTCGCGAGGAACTGGCGCTGTCGTCGGCGTCGGTTCACTATGCGGTGGGGACGACGCCTTCGTAAACGAGACTGTAAAACCGGTCACTATGACACACATCAAATTAAAACATCCCTTTGTGAATACTGCTAAATATGAAATTGATGATGGTTAATAATCAGCACTTTGATTGGAAACTTTCGGAGGGCAACCGGCCAGTCAGCCAGCCAGCCAAACAGCCAGCCAACCAGCCATTCATGCCGATGAAGGCGACGGGCAATTAGAAAACTTTCTATTATTCAAAGTAACAACGCGCGGCTATAATACCGCCGCATATATTATAGATTGAATTTTGGCGCGCTTGAAACTGATATGTTTTGATATATTGCAAATGGTATCGCCATGGTACATATCATACGTATCATAAGTATGTATAAAACTTTCAGAGAGAGAGCGGCGTAATTTTTACATCTCGACCAATCCGAATATTTCTATAATAGTTTCTACACATGTAGGTGTCAGGTGGTAAAAGTTTTCAAAAGCACATGTCGCGCAATGGAGACGATGAGGTTTCATCTTCTTGTCGTATGCAATTTTCAAACTATGCGAAAAGAAAATAGATTAGTAGTTTCCTACATAGACATCTCGTTGCGCAATTTACATAACAACTTTTCTAAACTTGTAGCTTAAATATGCATCATCATTAATAATAAAATCAATTACTCCGTTTCTCGTTTATTAAATTTTATAAAATAGTGATAAATAGCAAATATTTCAAATTATTATTTAATTTGGGCAAAGTTCAAAATGTACGTTTCCATTCTCAGTTCTCAAGCTGTGCGAAATGATGAAATTTAAAATATAATTGAAGATTGTATTTTTAAGCAAGGAGAACTTTAATATTAAAATAATCTTTAGAATTGTGTAATTCAATTTTCCATTCTGTTAAACCAATTGTAATATAATTAATATTTATATTATCTATTTCTCTACTACAATCTATTATTCTAATTATCGTAGACATTAAAAGTCTATTAGAATATATTTGTCATATCATCACAACAATTATATTATTATTCTATTTTCTGAAAAGCAATTTAATCAAACAATTTTGGAGTTTAATAGTGCATCGAAAGTTATGTAATAAATTGCATTACATTAATTGCAACTATAATATAATATATTGCAATATAATAATATATGTTTTTCTAAGTAAATGATAATTTTAAAATACATAGAATTAAATTTAGCTGCAAAATACAATGTATTATAATGTACAATATAATACAAAAGTATTTTTCGCTAGAGTGCGGTTATGTTCTATATAAAAAAAGAAACAACGTTAATGAAATAATCGCTTCAGGACAATTAAATAAATGGAAGCAATTATTAAATTAGTAATAGAATTCAATCAGTTGCATCCATTTAAAATATTAAAGAAATCTATCTTGTATCTGTTATAAATCACAAAATCTCGGTTCAACTTATTTTTTATATTTTTTGACATTTCCATTGAAGAGCATTGACATATGATAAAATAAAATATCATAAATAATCGATTACGGAACCTTCAAGCGTTATATAAAAATATTTTTCCAACACATATGCTTTGATGTTTATAGCTTAGAATGATTTTCTTGATTTTTTAAACGATAGAAAATAATACGAGTAAATAAATACAGATTAATAATAATAAAGTTAATTTTTAGATTATTATTGTTCTATATATTAGAAATAATAGTAGTATAGCAATAATGAACAATAATATACAATAGTTGCTTATCACGAGAAATAAAAATAACGAATTGTAATTTTTCTTCATTACCAGTTGGACGTTAAAATAAAAATCATATATATTGCAGAAATCTATAAGTTATTACTGTGTGCTGCTGAATCCAATGCTGAAATGCTGAAATTCGATTTAACAAACAATATACTAAACATTATTTTTTTCAAGTTGCATTTTAGCTCTTTGCGCTGTTACTATGAATAAACGCGGCGGCGGCGTCGGCGGCGGCTGCATTTTTCTTTTTCTCAGGTTTATTGTTCTACTGTGTAATTTTCGTCGCATTGCACTCGTTAAAAGTTAGCGCTGAAAACGGATTTTGGTGGAAATAATGCATGTAAACTATTTATTACTTAAAATATGCAAATTCAAATACGCTTCAGGCTGTAATTAAAAAATGTTTAAAATGAAACAAAAAGTGTGGAGTGTTGATTGATTATGCGTGATGCGTTGATGACAATAGCCATTGAACGTATTCACATGCAATAATGTTTAGAAAATTGCTTGCCTAATTTTCCGAAATTAAACCAACAAATTGACTACAGCCTAACATAGCTAGCCTGATAATATTTAAACTCCTGTTCCTGTTGTATGTTTTTTTTTCCTCAATTTTACAATGTGTACTTTTAACTTTGTATGAAAAGTTTAAAACGTGCTACTATAGAAACAATTTCTATTATTATATACCTGTTAATCTGTTCGTGCTTTATACTTGAAGTATTATGAAATAATAAAAGATATGAAATGCGGATAATGGAGTTGTAGTGTACTTTAAATGTGAAGCAAGAAATCGATTTATTCGACTTGGAATAATAACAAGTCATTTCATTCATTGTCTTCTGCTAATAATTGCCTAATGATCATAATTTAATTTCTTTTTTTCCTAAAAAAGGTAAATAAATTCCACTGTAATGAAGTCTAATTTAATTGGAATGTCCAAAAGACGTGGGCTAGTAAGGGTAGTATTATGGGGATACAGATTAATTAGCTTCAGTACACATTGCCGCCCTAAGCGAGTAAACATTGAGAAATACTGACACAGTGGATTGCAATCCTTGATGAGACAGTTATATGCACTGTACTACTAAAGACTAGTGGCTACGATTCAAGTGGAATTTTATTAGATGAATTGCTGCGAACCGCACACGTATTGCTAAATCAAAAATTTAAAATCTAGTGAATATGAGAAACCGACAACTGGTTTAAATATTTATATTTCGATACGTAATAATAGAAAAAACAACAGAAAAAACATTCCGTTTTCTATTTCTCGCTCTCCTGCGAATTGTTCTGTTGGAAATTTATTATATTATAACACACACATGTATAATCCCTATCCCCTTAGGATACCACATTACTATAGTTTCCTTGCATCTAAAAGATGCTTCAGTTGCCGCATTTCCTTGATTAGTTTATCACTTATCGTTACAAATACTATTAATTTCAAACATGACACGGATCTATTAACATAAATTAGTATTAATTAGTTGCGCCGTACTCATTTTTATTATTATAAATTATATCACATGGTGTATTATTAATTAGGAATCTAAATTATAACTAATTGTAAGTCAATTTTACATTAGAAAATAATACGTATACTGAATACGTAGATATGAATAATTAGTATGGTTATGTATGTGAATATTAATAATTAATAATGAATTTATAGTAACATAAAGCAAATATCTATGTACTACATACTATACCATACTATATCGTAAAGACACGTAAAACATTTATTTATTATTTAGGGTTAACGATTTTTCACTGTGAGCGCTTTTTTGCAATGCGATTGCTTAAATACGTATATCATAGTATAAAAGTTTCAAAACTAAGTGTAAACATTTTGTGTCAGCAATAATCGAATCCGATATTCTCTATTTGGTTATGGGTATAGACATCATTCATCCTTCCTTCCATCCTTCCTTCATACGGACCCATATGTGGTAATTTTAGGATAACAAAAACAAAGTTGTAAGAAAGTATTGAAAATTCTGATTGTAGTTGCAGTTTATTTTATGTTGTAAAATACAAAAGACAAGATAGTCAGACTCACAATTTTTTGATTGCAGTTGACGAAGGCAACGCTTTTGTCATTCTGTATATTTTACAGCGTCTTATAAATATATGTATACATATACCTAACAAATTCTCCAACTTACTCAAGTCGTATTTCATTTGTGTTGTTTATAGTACATATTTCTTCTTCACAGCATTATATAAAAACAAAGTAAAAGTAAGAGAACAACAACAAAAAGAACGGAAATATTTGCATGATTCGTGTTCGAAACAAATTAGTTTATTCCTGAAATGGCCTTATTATTACAATACTAATAACAAATAAATTAAGCAATAAAATCATTTTATAAATAACAGTTCAATTAATTGCTAAAGATTATATTGAATACGTAATTATAATCGATTTGCGCTATAACGATTATTATATTTTGATGCTTTGTTTCATATAATACGAACGTAAAACATAATCTCCTATCTAAATGATTGCGGATTCGTTTTATCGAAAAGTACTAAGAGTGTATGTTAAAAAAAGATTGCCTCTTTGTATTTTAATCAAATTGTATGGTATATAGCTAAGTCGATTTTTGTGTAATATTCGAGCAAGTTCCACAAAATTCGGCAATTTTAAAGCGTAGCAGCGTAATCTGTTTGTATTAGTTATATTATTAGACCTAAATAAAGATAAACATGCAAGGGATGAGCAAACTATTTACTAAATGACTCTAATGAATATCAATTTACAATTTATTTGTTAATTAAAACATTGTTTCAGTTTTAGTTTAAGTTTTAGTTTGTGTAGATTTTTAATTAATAAATATTTGACTAACTTTTCTTCAAAGAACTGCTTTCTACAACTACATATTATTGTTGTTAGCAGTTCATCGTCACCATCAACTTGCAGAATAAATTGGTCAGAGGAAAGCAAAGATGCAATGGGTCATATTGTTTAAAACAATAAACAACATTATTGCGAGGCTTTATCTCGCTACCACTTGAATGAATTATAATTATAGAAAGTAAAACGTGTATAGTATCCTTTTCGCAAGGATAAGTTGCATGTGGAGCACGCACTCTTGAAGGATGGCACGACAGACGAGTATAATTGCGCGTCAAACGTGACCAAGCTTGACAATAGCCATGATCACTCGCTGTCTCGCAGCATCATGAGACTTTTCAACATATCAAACAAGACTTTTCTCTCATTCCGATACGTTTTATATTTCATGAAAGATAATATCATAAACCTCTATTAAAATTATAATTAATTTTATCCTTTATTAAAAAGCACACTTTATTTGAATATTTTTGATTAATAATGTCACAAAAATAATTAAATATAAATTAATTTCAATTTCAGCAAAATAATTAATATTTCATATATAGGTATATAGGTAGGTAGCTAGGTAGGTAGGTGGGTACATGTACATACATAAAAAAAAGTAAATTAATTTTTAGAAAATGTATTGGCAGGGTGCTTAATTAGTAATATTACTGATGAAGAAAAAAAAACACATTTTTATGCGCCAGAAAGGCTTACTTCTTGTTTTTAATTTAGGAGAGTTGTAATGAAATTAGTCCTTAGTAGAAGGAATTTAGCTGAGTTTCCGCTATTTTTAGGCAGCAACAACTGCTAGAAGTAACCACCCTAAATTGTTTTTAATTAATACATAAGCCATCGAAGTCTAATTTTGACTAGAAATTAAATGTAATTAGAATTGAGTCGTATCACGCATTGCCAGACCTATTCTTTACAAAAAGGGGTAATTTATTTGTTTACCTACTTGTTAACATTGTTTGTTAACTTGTTTGAAATTACCAAATGCATGCATTAGCGTAATAAAATTTTCCCGAACTGAAACATTCATTTTTCAAACTGCATATACGTACATATGTATATGTATATGTATATGTATGTACGTGTTGTTATATAACCATCCTATCCACATACAAAACCCAATTTCGATTTCTTTTCATCAATCGAAATAATTTTAAATGAATTAATTTGTACGTACTATTGATACCACCAGATGTATGTAAATGTACGTATAGAATCCATTATCAATTTGCCATTTTATAAACAATAAATAAATACATCATTCGTTTTCCTTAATTAAGATATATCATTTTATATAAGATTGTAATTTTAGCTAGTGTTGTTGAGAGATAGCTGACAAATTACATGTTTTCTAATTTGAGGCGACGACGCGTCGTCCGTATTTTTAATTTAGATTGAAAAACGAGAGCTGAAAGACTTTTATTCTGAAACATAATTCGTATTTTTTTCGTTTTCTCTATAAAGTGGAAAACAAACTAAATGCTACAATTGAAAATCAAAAGAGCGTTAAATCTTCTCAAAATTGCAATTGCAAAGTAAACAGATGCAAGTGCTTACATCAAAGTTTATTTGTTCTAAAATTGAATTAGAATTAATGTTTCATCTAATTGACGACGATAAAACAAAGGATGCGTTATAAAACTATTTGATAGAACTAAATAGGGTCTAATTGTTGTAAATATATGATAATAGAGAGCATTGTTATGGTGGAGTTGATGTGTGTCTGTAATAGTTCAGCGTGAAATTTCCTAGAATAAATTACTGAAGCAACTATTGTACGAGATGAAATAGTAAAAGGCAATGGCAAAGACCGTTCAGATATGCACAGATCAAAGACTTTTCAAATGATTTTTTTTATGTTGATAAAAGAACCAATCTTGTATGCGAATATATTAAAGTTTATAGGGAAAATGGTTAGGGCACGAGCGAAGCTAAAAAGTTACCCATAATCTAATAGACAATGGCTATGAATGTACATATAATCTAATGGAGCATCGAATCACTCTGGCCATATGTATGACAAAGATAGATAACAGGATTCTACTCCAGGAATTCCTATTATCTTTAACAGACAGAACCTTCTAACCACATGTGCTTGAAGATGTCCGTTCGTGCCAAATATTTTCGCAATATCTGAATATATCGTCTTCACCCCAACTCAAAGTCTGCAAAAACGATTATCCTAACACATTCCTAAAGAGATTTTTTTATCTAACACTTTCCCAAACAAACAGAAAAATGCAAGGTATTGTTATCAGTTGCGCTTTCTTTTCCACCATCATCGTTTCATTTAAATGCTTTACAAAACAAACAATTTTATTTTTAGTACACAAGATTGATTAAAGTGAATTAAAAAAAAATCTGTTTGTTAAGTGATTAATTAAAAAACAAAGTGCAAAACAATCAACATATTTTATTGTACAATACAATATTGTTATTTTCAATTTAACCTTTATTAATCAGCATACCAATGCGTCCTATTTAAAGATTTGTTATTTCATTATTTTAAAATATGTACTTTTAAATAAAATTTCAAATGATCAGCATTTACACTGCCCTAAAATACATTTCAAATTACATTTATGTAAAACCATTTATAATTAATTTGCATAAAGCGTGTATTTACTTTATTTGATTACACATATGGTCAGGGATGATTTTATTTTTTCCCGCTCTCAAATTCAACAATTTAACAATAAGCATTAATTAGACAATTAGAAAATTAAACTTAATGCCAAAAATGAACTTAATTAAATTTCCGTATAAGTCATTTCAAAATTTATATATGCATTATAAATAAATTTACTTTCGGTATTAAATTCCCTTTAAAAGTTTAATTAGGTTTTTGCTAACATTATTTCGAGTTGAAATCGTTTTTGAACATACTTTAAACGAACAATTTTATTAATCCTTTAAAGCAGTTTCAGCACATATCGCACGCTTTACTCTATTATTTATTCAAATTTTTTCTCAATTAATTAAACTAACGGGTTTGTGTAAGTAAGTAAGTAAGTAAGTTTTTCTTCTGTTTTCGAAACAATAAACATTTAACTTTTGAGGTTTTCGAATAGAGGAGTTTTTATAAAAGCACACAGACCATCCTGCTTGTAACAATATCCAAAGAAATTGTAAAAGTTTTCAGAGAGAAAACCAAAATCTCTTAGTGAACAGAGAAAGAGAGGAGCTAATTCATTTAATTCGTCTTGGCCACTTAAATCCCTCAAATCGATTTTAATTCGTTTTAAAGCAGAAAAAGATTTCTTCTCTATGTTAGATACATAAAACATAAATGCTTTTTGTTCGATGAAAACAATCTTTTGTGAGTTTCGAACGTTCTTTCGACCTCCTGAGCTTTCATCAAAATGCAAGAAATACCTATCTCAAAATGACATAAATCAATAATTAAATTATATAATGTCGTATGTAAATGTTGAACGAGTTTCGAAAAAGTTGAGTGAACACTCAAGCAGGTAGAAAATAGTAAATGTTTTGATGGAAAAGTTTTGAGACCAATTGATTTCTAAATTGAAAAGCATCTTATGTCGGGAAAGATTTCCCCGATATAACTTTATTAGTTCTTTGCTCTTTGTTTTTAAATTAACTAGACTTTGCCATGAAATGATTTTTCTAGAGATTTTTATCGAGATGTTTAATTTAATCTTCCGGACAAACAAATCGAAAATGGTTATGCTTAGAAAATAAATAACAAAATGCTTTAATAAATCTTTGCTGGTGACCATTAGTAACACAACATAATCATTGAGTCCCAAAACACCAAATCACATAACGTTATATTATACGCTAAAGCCATTGCTGCTATTGTTATAAATGCGTTTCCAAACACAATCTCATAATGGAATAAACATGCAATTGTTGAAAAATATGAAAGTAATTGAGCCATAAAAATACTAATAAGAATATGGAAAAGTATAGTAAGCAGCTACTAGCAGTTCAGTTTATTTCATAATATACATATACATATAGCTAGCAAATGCTATTTTAGGAACAAAATTTTATATGCGTGGCAAAGCTTAGAAATTTACGACAACTATTTATTTTAAATATTTAGCATAAAAATGTTTGTGTGCCAAAATTCATCCGTCTATCTATCTGCCTATCTAGCTGATAAAACTGATAAAACTTGATTGTCACGTAGCTTATGGAAATTTAATTATATGGTAAGGCTAGTAGTAAATAGGTTGGAATATTTAAAGAAAATTGATATTTTTAGTCGTAGAATCAATAATAAACTATGCATTGTGCGTTATTATTTTTAGTGAATGTGTAATTTATGAGTATTTACGAGTATTGTTTGGAATTCTATGGCATTTCGTACATTTATATAATTTAATTAAATTAATTCATAATACATAATACAAAAGAATATATATCTATAAATTTTAAAGTAAAAGAATAGGTGTATAGAAAAATCAATGCTTCCATTATATTAAGAAATTCATTAATTAATAATATGGCGATATAATAATATGAGTGTAGGAAGCGATGGCTAGAAATGAATATAGAAATATATATAGATATATATTGTACATCAAGTCCATGAAAAAAAGTCAGAGACTTAATAAGCACACGTCAGAATGAATCACATCAGCACATTTATTTTGCGAAGACACATTTAAAAGCTTTAAAATTGTGCAGACGAAGCTTGGGCAGCATTCAGCTTATCAGTAGCGTATGCAGGGCACGCAATCCCCGTCACTCGTTGTCATCCGCATAGCCATGTGCCACTTCACACACTATACGAACGAGATAAATTCGAAGATACAGCTCGATAATGGATTAAGATAATATTATTCGCGAATATCAAGTGAACCTGAAGCTGCCATATTCATGCATATTGCAGGTTGCCGAACCCTTTTCTACTTTCTCTCCCAACCAACCAACCTCTTCCTCCTTTCCATTAGACGGTATTGTATGTTCATCTTACATCGTCGTTTTTATCAATACTTTTACACGTGTGCCATGCACGTAAGATGTCAATATCGCACAATGAACAATACTTGGGAAAATTTATTGTAAGAAAAGCATTTGGTTTAGGATTGATGAGGTGCTGAAAGAAATCGCCGAGAATTCGTAGCATACATTATATGGACATGAATAAATGCGATAATTCTGTCACGATAATATATGACCTTTTAGACAAACCGATGATCCAACTCTATTTCATTTTATTATTTCGCTAACTTACAATAATATATGTATCATATCATACTCTTCGTATGTGATATGAAATCTGAAGAATATCAAAAACGAACGAATAATGTACTGCGGGCCATGTTTAACCACTTTCTTGCACACATCCTCTAGCTAAATATTTTATTAATTTCATCTTTAATATAAACGCACAGCACATATATGTATGTGCTTTTAGTTCTGATATTCTTGATTTCGATATAGAAATTATATATATATAGAAATCTTAAAAGCGAACGCACAACTACAACCCTTCCAGCAAATAAAACTTTTCTAATTAAACACAAAACTAAGCCTAAACACTTTATATACATATAATTGATTATACAAAATTAATTTGAGCAAAATTGCTAATAACTAACAGATAATACAATTCGGTTGAACGTTTGTTTATCTTGAATATTTTTCTTATCATTCTATGGTTGCCATTTGAGAACATTATATTATAATCGAGAGCGAAATAAAGAAAACAAATCCAGAAAATTGTTTCATTAAGACAATTTAATATTACAAAGGTACAAATGTGTCAGCATCTAAAGGGAATCTTTTTTGCTTGATCTTTTTGTTATCTAAAGATGAATGTATTTTTAATGAGTACTCACTACAGTATTCTTTTTCTCTAATTCTTGAAAAACACAGAATGTCTTTTTTATTAGCAGGACTGGAGCGATAATTTTCTTAAAACAACGATTCTACAATTGTATCCACCAACAAAATAACTTTGATAAATAATCGAGATACAGCTGTTTTGCATTAACTTTTTTTTTATTTTAATAAAATCGCATTGCAAACAAATCTCTTTTATTCTATTTACTTAATATTTTATATCTGCAAAAATTCTCTCTAGAACATGTCTATTCTAATTAATCAATTAAGCAAACAATTAGCTTATTTAATTAAAATGCGTATTTTTTTTAATTCAATTCGTTTTATACATTTATTTACACAGAAAGAATAGCGCGCACATAATGAACATCTATATTTTAATAAACTTTAGTTTTAATAAAACACATAATAAGGTTGCTAGTTTTATGACTGCGAATGCAAAAAGACATTCTTTCATTTCAAAAGTTTATTTGCAAGTTTTGTTCCAAGATTAGTTAAGCAAGAGTAAACTCAGTTTTCAGATTAATGCAACGACGGATATATCTATGAAGTTTTCTTACTAAATATAGACATACGTCGATACAAAACTGATAAATTGTTTTACTCTGCCAGGAAAAAGCGTCTTTGCATATCCAAACGCCAATAAACAAAATGTTTTTCAAGTTTTAACATAAACAACATACCATGATCTGCAGAATTTGTAATCAGTAATTGCATATTAATAACCAACCAGACAGTCTTTAGTTTTTTTGTGTGTCAATTTTCCAAAATATATTTTTTGTTTGCGTCAAACCTAATTTATATGTACGAATTTAACATGACAAAAACCATAAATTTGCATTATTTAATAAAAACGGACAGCACAACAAAATGTTACATTATCAAATTTTTTGTTTGTTTGCAGTTTTGCAATTTGTATTTTTACTTAATTGTAATAATCAATAATCATTTTTCGTCGGTGGCGCGACAAAAAAATTCATACGTATAGATACGCGTTCAATTGAAAACCACTACTGCTAACTGATTGCGTTTATGTTGAAATATCATTGCTGCAATCAAATTTCGGACTGTAAGTGACCCGGTTTCTAAGTGTTTCACAAGATGAGCTTTTTAACGAATTTACCATTTTCGCGAATCCCTTAGAGAAGCAAAAACGTTTTATTATTTTTATATCGAAATACATTCTTATAGCTTCACACGCTTCTTGAATTACACGATTTTGCTTTAACACTGTTTGGGTAAAATACACGGATTCGCTTTTACACGGTATAAATCAATATCTATTAGGAATTATTAAAACTCAGCATTTTATGATGCCGCTAAATTCTTTTTTAAGTTCTTACATTTTCATTTGTTAGTGAAGTTTTAACAGCCTATCTTTGATTTGGCTATATATTCAAAAATATCGATTATTATTGACGTATTCTCAAATTTTTCATTTATACTTCTTGAATCAATATACCGTATAAATTGAATCAATGTGTGTAATTGATAGTAGATATTTTTGTTTTGTTAGACGAATCATTTCAAGACTGTATTAGAATTAAATAGGCAAAAAGAATTTTTGAAATTCTGTAATAAAACGAATGTTATTATAATAATATTATATATATTTTATATACACATTGTCATATTTTCTGTGAAAAATTCATATTATGGCAGAGACTTATTATATTTTATAATAAACACTCCGATTAGTGTTGGAAATTTGTCTGGTAATTTATGTGTTGTGAGTTTTGGAAGAGTATGCAGAATATAAAGTAAATGAGTTTGCAGTAAAGTTTATTAAAAATTAATTAAAGTTACATGTTGAATAATAAACGGTAATATTAAAAATAGATAAAAGTGAAATGTGTTTAAATGAGAAATTATCTATGTAAATGAAGACCACAAAAAGTGTTTTAATTTCATAATGAAAAGTGTATTTAGTAAAATAAAGGTGGCGGCATCGCTGAATTTTCGTACAAGTTTAAAACGTTTAAATTATAATATAACTAGTGTATCTTTATTATGAAAATTTGCAATGCAAAGACGTGTATCATAGTGGTAAGAATGTTAATGGGGTGCTTCTCGTGATATCATATACATAATTACATTAGGGTTGGCCTATTATGATGCACAAAAGGCAAAGCGGAACTATAGGGTTCTATGTATTATACAAGGACTTACCCATCGTCCTTCCTATGGAGTTATTGCGTGTCCACGCTCTCTGGGGATACTGATTGAATTGCTCAACCGCCGCAATGACCACATCTCGAAAATGCGTTAAAAGACATGACCAATTCTATGTCCGATCTTATAAATACTCTCATAATATTAACATAGCGTGTGAACATGCAATTCTTCACTCGCAGCGAACCATTCGCCCTGCCTAAATTATTGCATAACTTACGATACTGCCACGTTTCAAAAATTAATATATTTATGTTGGAATCTTATTAAAAATTAATAAGCCTCTACGATTCTTTCGCTTAAACGTACATACAATATAGTATCATATCGAATAGCTTTTTTCAATCGTTAAATATTCATAGGAAATTTACACCAGAATCTCTTCATTTTTATTCATTCATTAGTTGGTTATTTTTTTATTTCCAACAAAATATAACATGGACGTACACAATTGAATAATTCACATATTTCTACTCATATACTCATACATACCTATTGTATATTAAATGTACGTGTACATATTAAATATTTGTGTGCATACAAAATCAATTAATTTTGTTTTTTGTTAATTTAAGCCATAGCATATTATTTACGCTCAAGCAAATGCTTTGACAACATATTATTTTACTACGAAAACCGAAAATATTTTTATACGATCAAATCAAACTATTCACCTTCAATCAATAAAATCGATAATAAAGAAAACTAATAACAGTAGCAAACAATAGTTGAAATTGATTTTTTTGATACAATAAGCGAAACAATATATTTTCAATAAACATCGATTTTAATAATTTGGTTTAAGTTAGAATAACCGTAGTAAATTGTGTTTTATTAAATAATACCAAAATGAATGTTATTTCTAGAGTACGTTGCAAGTTGAACGAATTTTTTCCTCAGACAATCAATTTACTTTATTTTCCTTCCCTTTTTTATAGTAACATAGCAAAATACTATCTACTAATATATAGGTACTTTTTACTAAGTCATAAACACCAAAATTCATTTTAAGGTTAATGTAGAAGGTAACGTATTTAATCGTATTTTTATAAATTCGCAAAGTTAAGTTTGGCATAAAAAATTTTAAAGCCGTAATAATTATTGCAATAAATTATGGTGTATTCTAAATTTACGCTAAAGTAAATTTTATTTCCTGAGTGTGGTGTGATAAGTTGTGAGAATTTTTTATCAGATTGACCTTAATGGAACCACGAAACGGTCATTTTGGTATGCAGTCAATGATAACAGCAGGAAGATGTGCTATCTGTGCTTCTCTAAGTTCATATATGACTCATCTGAAACTATCATATCCCTAATATGAATAGGTAGGTGGGTGATAGCAAAATCCTTTAAAAAAAACCTACATCAGCTCTTTTTTTTGTCGTTCGAAACATATTTTTGTCTTGTATACACGTCTATTATGGAACTACTTAATTATTTATATAATATTACAATTTTCTACTTTCCCCCTTTTATATATAATCCATATAAATTATAATATGAACATTATTTACAAAGTTATTTCAGCTTTATAGTTTAGAACCTTCATGTTTACAATACACGCGTACAAGTATATTGCATTTTTCTAAGCTACACCCAACAATTTGCATTAAAATTCATATCGACACCATTTTTCTAAAGAATGTTTAATGTCTAGTATGATTTGCATGAATTTGATACGTTCTATTACCTTAATAAATAATTAATAAACGTGCTTTTCGTTCGAAACTACTATACAATATTAGCAACTGTTAAACATTTAATTAAAACAATATTAACGCAGTGATTTCGGTTTCTTTAGTGTGATATAAACATAAATTGTAAAGGTAGTTTTCACTCTATTAAAAAGCAAATTAAGATAATTTTTTTACTCAACGGAGCCATATTTAGTTTTAAAAACGCGTACAACTTTTGCACGCTTTAAAAAAGCTTAAAGCGCATGAATTTGAGAACTTTTAGCATAAATTGTTTTAAAACAAGCAAATTAAATTTATATGTCAAAATTAATAAATTAATAGACCAGCAAATCTACCACTACAATTACACAATAAATTTAATGGATTAGATTTATTGCATTGTAGTTTAATTAGATGTGTGTAATATTAATTAGGAAAAAATTTTATTGTGTTGTATTATACGGCTCGGTCAATTAAATTTAATCGATACGGCAAGTTAAATTTTGAAGTTTCTTGCTGTTAACTGCGTAAGTAATATACCAATAGTATAATATTTACGCTAGTTTTAATATTGACGCAGGCAAGTTTTTCTCGATCATAAGCATGACTTCGTCTCAATTCAATCACATATTTATCAATTGAAATTGTTACAAAATACAATCAAATGCAGAATCGCTAAATTAAGATTTTTCTAGTTTGATTTTTTAAGAAACTAGTACATTTCTCGGGGAATCCCAACGGATCGATTTATCTCGAAATCTGGCCGCATTCTTACAGTATTATCTATTAGGGGGTGAATATTTGAGGATGAAGCCATAATAATTAATAGATGAAAACGTCAACTTATTTATTGATCATGACTTTATAAATCATTGAATCCGCAAATTGAAAATGTTTTTTGATGCGTCTTACGTACTTGACAACATTCAAAGAGCTTTATTTCCTAGTGATACAGCTCCATCATCTTTTTTTAAGTTGAAAAATATTAGGTGCTGGCGAATACTGGTGCGAATGCTGGCTTTGTAATAAATAAATCTCGTCGTGAATTTTTAAAATTTGGTATTCTAAATCGTCTACCATAAAGTACAATCACTATGATAATTTATTTATTTAAATAAGCCGTTCAGCAACACTTCTCCGATTTTTTGCTGAAATGCGAATGTAAATGATTTTAAATTTAATTGAGAAAGAAATTTGCTTTTTTAAAATGTGATATACATATATATTTTTATAATGTGCCACGACAATGCATTTTCGTTGTAATTTGCTTCATAATTATTTTCACGTATAAATTTTTAATAAACACGTAAAAGGAAAAGTTAATGAATACTAATGCACTACCAAATAAATATACTGTCTCAATTTATGAGATGTTTGATTTCACACAGGGGAATAGTCAATCCTAGACACGCTAGTGTTGAGTTTCTGTTTGAGTACGAAAATAGACATTTTTATGTCTCTTACTTGCTTTTATTTCTCGCTACTACTACCTGCAACGCTGGATATAAATTATTAAATGAGAATAACATGATTGTTTTTATTTCATTTCATTATCTTACCTACAAAAATTCGCTGCGCTTTTGTTTTACAATAGTTTAGTTTCGTTTCGTTTCGTTCTATCTATCTTAGCCTGTGATAACAGCACATTACGTGGGCTCAAGCGCAGTGAATTATTGCATTTTTTTTTCCAAATAACTGACGCATTTTTTCGGTGCATTGCAGGATGGTCCACCATCGATAATTATCGGATGGATGTTAAATAATGGAGTTGGGTGAGTAGGTGCAGAACATTAAATTTAAAATGTCGGTTGTTAAATTTAAATAGCTTTAAATTTATATCCATTAGGTGAATTTATATAAGACATTTTTCGTTTCTTTTCATTACAATGCGTTACATTTAAATTTCTATAGATTTGGGCAATTTTTCTTTACAATTCATTCGTGTGATCAGATCTCTAATTATTCATAGAGTTTGAATGTAAAATAGCCACATTTTAAACCTATTTGTAACACGACGATAATATTTTTTTTATTTTCGCGCATTAAAAGGATAATCAATGAATTGTTCGAAATACCTGAATGCAAATATCTTAAATGTTTAGCATTATTTCGCTAAATATCATTTTTCTAATCCTGGTTTAAGGTTGAAACCGCTTTTCTTTAACATCGCAACAAACGCAATCTCATTTATCGATTACATATTGTCGCCTCGTTTTTTTTTATTAATATGAATGTCGATTTAAGACTACGTTTATCTTCCTTTCTTATTAATTTAATTAAATGGAACTCGATTCATTATAATTTGCTATATAATAATAACATAGTTCAGACATTTTCAGTAATTAATTTTTCTCTGAAATTTATTTCTATTAGATTACGTTTCTTACAGATTTCATTTACCCGTTTTGTTTTTTGATGACAATTCAATTTTAGTCCATTTCTAGACGGCACGAATTTTAAACCATTTTATTTAACTCTTTCATACATCGAGAAGTAAGGTTTTCAAACATTATTAATTATTAATAATAATCATGATAATTGGATTCAAATAAATTAAATTGATAAAGACATAAAGTTGAGAAAAATATATTATCATCAATTATATTGCTTATTACTTGAGACCTATCTAATTAAAGTCCTTTTGCATAATTGCGAATTAATTCAATTAATTTCATGATTCCTTTTGCTGCTTCACACGTTACTGTCTTAATTTTCAGCATTAAACTTAATTTTCTTTATAAAATTAGATAAAAAAAATGTATGTCTTTATACTAAAATTTGACATGTAATTAAAAACATAAAAAATAATATAATTTGCTTTTTAGGGTAACAACGTTAAAGCTCTGATTTTTTTTTTAATAAAAGCACTTCTCAAATGAATTGAGAATTAATTTAATTAACAATTGTTTTACATTTTGTTTGATGTTAAACCATAGCTTATTTATAGCAAAATGATATTTGATGAAACGGCTCACTTTTATCTCAAGTCACTTTGATTAATTTTCTTTTATTAAAATTTCTTTTAGCAAATTATATTTTATTATATTTTTTGTGATATTAAATAACTTTGTTATTTGTGAAAATATTGCGTTGATGGAATGCTGAGTAGTTTTAAATTTAGGAAAAATTTAATGAATAAATTAGTTTGGCGCGCTTGACATGCATATTCGTATAAACAACAATTAGGTACAAAAAAAAATTGTTAGTTAGCGTCGAGAAGCCGTAATCTAAGTTTATAGTAGATGGCAAATCATTGATGCGAGGCACTCTTATTAAACACAGACTTTTACCAAAAATTTTATTTATGCAATCCACGTCGGCGTTTCCAAGTTCATTCGCAGAATAATATTTCACACTAGCACATATCACAAGTTTTCACATATAAAGTGATGGTTGCTTGTATATTATTACATGGATGATTCCTTTTTGCAAAAATAAGAAGGAACAGCGTTTCTTTATTCATGCTACGTTTTCAGTACCGGTTTTTACTTTAGGGAAACTGGGACTTATCCCCACTTTAATATTGAAAACCGCATTGAAAAATCTTTTTCACGTAAAACAAATTTAGTATAACGCGAATTGTGATTGGAATATTTTTAGTTTATGAATATGATAATTTAAAATCGGGATTGTTTTAAACAAATATTGCTTTTGAAACTTACGAAACTACTTAGAAAATGTATTTACAGTAGGGGATAAATACAATACATATTTTTGTATTTTAAATACGACGGTATATATAATATATACTTACACCGTATGTATACACACACACGTATATCGCCAATTTTATTAAAATAATTTTATACTTTAAACAAACAGGTTTTGCTAACAAAAATGCTGGAATTTTGTAAACCAGTATTATTAGTAGAAGCATAATAGAAAGTTATCGCTGCACTCTGATTGTTTAAACAAATAGAGTTTAAAACTGCTTACAAAACAAAACTTACCATTTGTCATAAACAATATGACAAATTTGTTTTCACCGCTGCAACTTTAAAATTCATCAATCAAGAGTTTAATTATTTTATTTTCAATTACAAAAATGTAAACTAGTTTTCATCATCGTCATTCCTACTATGGTATATTTTGCATGATTGTTTGATCGTCACCTTTTTTTTACTCTCGCCTGACAATGTCATTTCAATCAATAAATTATTAATGCAACATGAAAAATTATCAAAAATGGGGTTGTTGTTGTTGATGGTAAGCTAAAAATTGAATTATTTATGAATTGCATTATAAAATTATCTATTCTATAAATGTGTAAATTATTACACAATGCACTTATAAAATGTTTTGATTTATCATAGACCATTATAACAATTCTGATTTATCAATAATTAATCACCAATAAACGTGCGTTGCAATCATATTTAACCTATAAATAGTTAATTATTTAATAATGTATTTACAATCTTTTGACAACAAAGCCGAAATTTAGCTATCACAATAGTCAATTTATATTTGATTAAAGCATTAATTATTTCACAGCTAGTTGAAAAATAAGATCTCCTATTTATTATTAATCGATAAGCGATCCCTATAATTAAAAACTAAATAAAATGAATTTATTTAACAGCCAATAAAACGCTAAATGACTGAGTTTACAATGCAATTAATTAAAAATAAATTTTAATGTTTCAATTTTTATTGCTCTTTTATTTTTTGAATAAACATATTACTATTAATTTATTTAATATTCATAAAAAAATAAACACGCATTTTTTATAATTATTTACTGTTCAATTTATTATCATATAGTTTTATTATTTTTTTATTTATGTATTGTCATTTGAAGTGCTTTTGTGCTATTTGCCGCAAATGAAAAATCAATAATTGTATATATATATGCTATCATTAAGAAATTTACACCATAAAATTTCTACATTTTATTGATCCGACTTTTTAGTTTATTTTTTTTTAATTAATAACAAAATCAGAAATCTTTAAAAAATTCTAGTTACATTTGCTTACATTTTATCAAGCATATCTATATGAAAAACAAATAATAAGCATTATTATAACAAATATTATTTTTATCGATCTGCTTTTGTTAGACTAATTATTTAACTTTTAATACAAACAAACGAAACGATTCATTATTGGCAGTAAAGAGATTGCAGAATCTAGTTTTGATGGAATAGCACAAGTAAACTTATTATTAGAAATATTCTAATTTTTCAATGCATCTACAACCTACAAGAACGTGAAATTTCCAAGAAATTTATTATACCAAATTTAAAGGAAATTGTAAAATATATTTTAAAAATCTGTTAAAGTAAAATAAAAATGCATGCACTAGCGTAGCTCATATTTTTTACATAAGCCTGTAATCACGTTTTTTTTTGTCTTTTTGTGGAAAATGCGAAACATAAAGTGTGAGAAGCAATTTCGTGTTTAGAGTCAATTTAAATCGAATACGTTCAGGGACATTAAAATTAACATAATGTGATAGGTGTAATCTGTTGTAACTTGCAATATAACATTCGGGTTCAAAAGCTGGAAAATTTTAATTTGAATTGTCTCAATATGTTCGCATTTTCCTTTTTGTGGTTCGTTTGAATATTTGAAAGTTATTGACATTCAAACGTACACGAAAACATTGTTTACTTAATTGGAGCCAACTAAAATATTTAGCTAAAACATTTTAGTTGTTAATGTTTTAGATACCGATCAATACTTTTCGTCTCAAGCAAGGGTTATTTTTATAGATACTACTAAACACTTTGTTTGATTTATTGTATTATTTAGAGCACAAATAATTCCATGCTGATTAATAATTCTTGAATTGTTTAATAATAAATAATAAAGTTGAAGATTTTGTAATCTAGCGCGAATTCATTACCAAGTCTCACCACAAGTTTATTGAATATTCGAATAATTTAGTACACCTTGTATTTACCAAAATGAATAATTTAATATCAACAATAATAAAAATATCAAATTATGAAGTGATTATATATTTCGGTGTGGTGAATTGGTGATTACGATAATTAAATATTTACGAATGTGTGTAATTAATGAAGTAACAGCAAGAATTTTAAACTAATGATGATTTTAAAGGAAAATGTTCCAAGGGTGGGTTGGTTTAATTTATTTTCCCAAGCAAATTAGGTGAACTTTTCAAACTAGGTGTAATAAATCACTAAATCAAGCAGAAATAAAAGTCGCTTTTCCTAAAATCCTAATATATAAGTTCACCAAACTTTCCAAATTCTTTAAATTAAAGCAAGTTTCATTTGTGGCTTGAGATTTTTACTACTAAAAAACCGAATATCCAATTACATTGCATATATAGAGAACAACTTGAAACATTAAATCAAAATTTTCCATTATACAAATATTTCTTTCGCTTAACTAAAAAGAATCATATTTTATTGTAGTTTTTCGTAATTTCTATTCAATTTAAGCTCCTTTGTAGTTTGCGAGACATTCTTTTTCAGCTCAATTCTTGTATTCATTTCATCCCGATGAAATTTATCTATTATTCAAAATTTAAATTAGCATACACAAAAAATATGTTTGTTTTATGATATATGAATGTACTTCAATATATATTTGGTTATTACAAGTATCATATATTTGAAAGCTATACGTATATTTATGTACATTTACTTACATGCATGCAATAATTCATCGTTAAAGAATTTTAATTTCTCTTCCAAAATTAATCATATTTTCAGGCCAAACAAAAAGCAAACGCCACACCACACCACACCACACCACACCACTGCGTATTTATTTATTATTGTACAGGAACATTTCATTAACCAATATATTGAAATTTATCTCAAAACTAGAAAGTGTGAAAAAGTTTAAATTGGAAGACAATGATAACTTTTTTACACGCGCTAGCAACTAGTTTTTTATCCGGTCTTAGAAGCAATTTCCGAGCAAATCGGAAATTATAAACGCAATTGTAATAACAATTCTTTTAACATTAAGATATGTTTTTGCAAGAATTTCATTTAAAGATTTAAGTGAATACCTCTGCAAATCTCTGTTTCGATTTACGGCGCACTCGCTAAAGCTGTTGAGCTTTAATCTTACTGGAATCCAACACGTGTCATTGTTAATAACAAATAACTGAATTAATAATAATTAACCTTTTTTGCGAACTTGTAAAATGAAAGATATATATTTCTTCCATATTCAGAGCATTTTGCTGGAAAACAACAAATATTTATTGACCAATAAAATAAAATCCTTTCGAAAAGTTTGTTGTTAGATTGTAACATCAGACTAATGTAAATATTTATACATTTAGTTACTATCTGTTTATGTACATTCGCTCCACGAATATTTTATTGAAGCGCAATGAAAAAAAAAGCTTTCGTATGAATAAAATATCGTTTAGCATGAATGCTGGCTTGGTCATTAAATCATTAAGTTCTTTAGACTTGTACCAACTGCAACAACGCAACAAAAAATAAATGTGTGGCCGTGTTTAAAACGCTAATCTATTTTCAAATTTTTATAATCAATTTATGTTTGCGAAAAGAAACAGCTATAATGAATGAATACCGTTTAAAGTCTAGACAATACACGAGATATCAATAAAACGAAAAGGAAAGGAAACTCTTTTAATAGATTAAATCATCACATTGAAAAATTCGATTAAAATGTAAAGCAGCTTATGACAATGCAGAAAATAAGAAAATGGTATTATTATAACAAATAATCGATTTTATTATTTAAAATTAGATGTTGAATGTTAATCATACTATTGGTTTTAGATACGTAAGTAGATTATATGTATCTTCTTTGTGAGCGATTCGTGGTGTCCCGCTGGCTAAACTGGTAGTATTGGTAACCAATATCCAATTTGGATTATCCTTCTAACGTTTGATGTTATTGACAAAGCGATTACAATGTGCAGAATAAACTCGCTCGCATTATAAATTGATACAGATAAAATGACTAATTAAATAAATAAGTTTTCAAAGAACCGACGGTGAAAATGTCATGCTCAAAATAGCTCCCACAATAGCGAATTATTACGTATGCAAATGCATTCTAATTAAAAATAATTACACAATATGAGATCGCATAAATTTAATGACTTTTTAGAACAAGATTTTTAAAATAATTATTGCTTTTTTTCTAATTTAATTATAATAATTGATATCAGCCACTTCGTTTTATTAAATTAAAAATTGCTATACGTATACCATATACTGCAAATGAAAAGGTTTTAAACAGTAATGTTTTTAGTAGAAAACTTTTTTATAACAAACACAAGTCACACACACTTGGATGAATAACAATGAATACAATTTTCTTTATTTACTCATAATTGCTTTTTTCTAGATTTCCTATTAAACGTTTCAAAGTAATTAAATGAATCTGCTTGCAAAAAAAAAACGCAAAGTAAATTGTATTAAAACATTACAAAGTCTAAATACTGTTTAATCGTTTATTTGAACACATATTCACTAATATTTTTTATTTGATGTGAAATTTAAAATGAATAAGTCATTTGTTTTTGCCAATTTATTTATTTATTTTTAAACTCTTTGTGCAAATAGGTACAAAACATATAGGTTACAAATAGAGAATTTTTATGATGATTTTTCTTTCAATAATCCCTAAGCTTATTGATGTGCTCTATCTGAAATTAATTTAACTAGATGTATTAGCTTCAGCTAAGCATACCCCTAATGCATGCATATCAAATATTGCAATTCTGGGAAGTTTGAGATTAGAGCCAATTATGCAGCAAATAAGCGTATTGTATCCCTTTACAAGACAGCTATCTAAACTTACACACACCGTATGGCGTATGGATTCCAACATATCAAAGCAGCGTAATCGTCGCTAAATAGCTGTTTTTCGCGTCGACGAATTTTTCAATGAATCAATATAGCCTGTTTGTAAATTATCGTCATGATTTTATTGCAACTGAAAACGTGTTTTTCAAACACACAAATTGACTTTTTGTTTATGCTGTATGATGTACGTACAACACGTTTTTGATAATGAATAAATCAGGCTTATATAATATGTGTGAGGAAATCGAATCGATAAAAATGAATGCGATTGTTAGCATCATAGTTTATTTAAGCGTTTCACGTTTAGAATGAAATGAAAGCTTAATATGATTTCATAGCAGCTGAAAACTTGTTCAAATTAACTTTCTGTTTATGTGATAATGTAAAATATATTTAATTATCTTTATATTATTAAATTTGTTAGTGAACAAAGTTGAAAGTTATTTATGCATTCCATCGTTCTTGACTTTTAAACAAAATGTTTATTTTGAACAAGTTGACTAAAAAATATAATATATGTATTGTATAATTTTAAGTACAGTTGCTAATGATCACTCGGTATACGCGAAAAGGTTAATAATACAGTACGTTGCATAGAAGCATAAAGGTAAGTTTAAAATATGTAAATATGATAAGTTAGTGCAAACGTTGTATAAGCTAGCAGTTTACTGCTTAAGATATACAGCTTAGATCTGGATTCTAGGAGGTAAAATGTAAAGCAAGCATTAATGAATCATAACCAGGATATTGCTATACCTGCACCCTAACCCATGTTATCCTTACTCTTATATATCATATCCTGCAATGCAGTTATACAACTATATGAATCCATGTAGTTTTCTATGCAGTTCAAAGTTCACACACACACACACACACACACATGCTTTTCTCATTTTAATTAATACGTACGCAATTTTCATAATTAAACGTTCTAAAAGAAGGAGAGGTAACTATACCTTTCAGCGTATTTACTACTTTTTCAAATATAAAGGCACTAGTAATATAAATGAGCAAACTTAATAAAACATGTGCTTCTGATATTAAATTATAATTTTTAATACCGATGAGACTACGAAAGGACTGCGCAGCTAATATTAAAAGTAGAGCCAGCCAAACCTCATACTTTTAATAAGATTTAAAAAACTTTTATGGTAGAACATTATACTCTTTCTTTTTATTTCTAACAAATTGTATTTTAAAGGAACTTGTATTTTATTCATTGCAAGATGAGTTTTTCAATTATGTATTTGAGAAATCGGTGGGAAAACTTTTACGTATAACGTATGTTCCATCATCAAAATCAAAATTAAAATTACACCAGCTTTACTTTAATCCGCACATTAATTAACTAATCAGAAGTAGTTCATCTGCTACTAATTAGTCGTAAATGGTAGTGTAGTAAATAAGTAGTGAATATCTATCGATATTATACAATATATACATACACATATATTATAGTTTCATGTTCTAATATTGTCGTATCGTAAAACTTGATACTTATTACCTAGCAGAAGTAATCAAAATATAAATTTTGGTTTTGTTATTAAAAAGCAATTATATAATAAATTACAACAATAAATATTGTTTAGGTCCGGGAGAGAGAAAAAAAAGAAGGCGAAGCCAACCAGCCAGCCAGCCAGCTTGTAGCAACAGAACAGAAGAAATTTATTAATATTATATTGAGTTTCGAATTTAATATTTTCTATGTTCTTGTCGAAGACGTCATTCTACTTTTCTATGGAATTTCATAGGATATTTCAATATCTAACTTGAATATTGTGTTCAAAGTCGCATTCCAGCCCAGCATCTTCCTCCTTCCTTGCATTGACGAGAGAATCTTATTGTAGGAGAGACCGTGGATTGTAACCACAATTCCTAATTGTAGTGACGTCAGATTCTATTCCCAGTAGGATTAGCAATGGCCTGACAGGCTTACGGGACAACGAAACAGCAGGTTACTATAACCGACATCACCTTTTCCGTTGTGTTGTGTGCTTGCTCCTGCTGTTGTTATACTACGCTGTTGTTCAGCTGCTCTTTTTTTTTGATAGAAAATTGTACATACATGTACGTGTTACGTGATACCGCAAAACACATTTTGTGACAATTTATGAGAACGCGAACAATATTCAATATCAATAACATTACGGGAGAATGTGTTATTTGAAATTAATTTGTTTAAATGATAATGTGTACAAGTAATGTCGGTCGTATTTACACATCCTATCTGCATATGTTTATTTTACTCAAATATGTGTATGTTACGGATTAAACATGTGCATGTAGAAATAATTTTATTCCAATTGAATTATTTAGTCAACTTATACCAGGTTGCAAATTACATTTTTGCACCAAATAGAATTTAAACGTTCATTTAATAAGCAGATAGCATTAAAATAAATAATGAATGTTTTTCATACATTTTTAGTGTGTGCGAATGGTAGTGCGAGTAAGTATACCTACTACTACACCCAACGTACATTCGTACATTCGTACATTCACATTGATTATTATATCATATAATTCTGTGATAAACGATTTCGTAAACGCTATTAATAAAACAAGATTTATATGCGACATTTGCATTTATTAGTATTAAAATAATAACGCAACTGAAATGATGAATGTGTCATCAATGTGCAACTTTTTATTCTCCCTAATAAAAATACTTTAATGCATCATCAACGTTTTGATGTTTATAATGGAATGCGATGGAGAAGGCTTATAAATCGATTTTAATCCATTTTCGGTACAAGTTTGTTGCTAACCTAACTAATCATAGATTAAACCGAAACAATGAAAATATTATTTTTACCGCAAACGAAAACAATGCATTTTTAATATTTAATATGAACACAATACAATTTAATAAAAAACAAATTCTTGCACTTAAAACTTGAGATTAATATTATTTTAAAAAACTTTTATATTTGAATTCTTTTGCAACAAACTTGAAAATTGATTTTAATATACCAACATTTTATTTTATTCTTTTTGCACATAAAAGAAATTCTTTGTTTATTTATGAATAAGCACTATATGGAAATTTCAGAGTAACCCATGCGATAATAACTGCACCCTGTACTCTGTACTACCACAAACCTTCCTTAATATTTAAATTGGATATAATAGCAAGAGTATTTACTTTTTGTGTACAAAAATACTAAAACTAAATTGAAAAATTAATATCATAAAAATCTACAATAAATAAATATACGTAGATATATTTTATTTTATTTTATAAATACCTACTCTGTGTAAATACACAGACATACATTTTAACAGAATAATGCAATTGGTCGAAACATAATTTTTATGTAAATCGAATAAATTTTGGTGTAAAAGTTCTCAAACAACAAACTTTTATACCAAATAACAATTTACCAACATTTACACATACATATATTGCTCATAGTTAGACATAAATTGTATTTGCTATACAAAACATGTCATCATGAACGTAAAGGATGTTTAATTTGCAATAAATATTTCATGTAATATATTTTCTTTTTTGTTGCTAAAATAAAATGAGACAAATTGGCTAAAAATCAATTTCCATTATATTTGCGTCGCTTTTCCTTCGATTCTCCAAAGAACTTTTGTGTATTCCATGTATTTGTGTGTTGTTATCTGTATAAAAAGTGAGAGCAACAAAGCCTTTCTACAATATTATACAACAAACATATAGCTGATTGAGAGTAATTAGCAATAATGTGGATATTTCTTACATTAAATTTGTCAATTAATGCATTTATCTGCATAGATGTACAAATGTATTGTACAATATATTGTATTGCTACATAATACTCTTTGCCACTACTTAAATACGCATTCTATAATATTTTGATATGCAACAATAAACTCGCATATTATTAGCCATTCATAATAAATCATTATTGAATTTTTGTTGAAAATCAAAATTTCTTTTTTAACGGGGATCAATTTTTATGTTATTGCAAAAATGATTGATTATTGCTTGAGTGGCCAAAAGTTCTGTCTCACTATCAATCATAAATTTTCAAAAAATTTTAATATTAATCTATAGCAGCATTATTATATTAACGGAATTATGCAAAACATACATATTTGTTAGATATTTAACAATAAATACAGCATACTATACGTATATGTATGTAGGTACTTGCATTTTACAGATAGATGTATGTAAGTACTTATCTACTAAATAAAAATAATAATACATATCTACAATACTTTGATACTTAAATTATATTAATTAAAATTTAATTATAAAATGCATTATAGATTATTTTCAGTAGACATTTATAAAATGAATCTTTGGAAATATTTCAAACAATTATTTAAAATCTACATTTATTCATAGGACATAAATTATTGTTGGTTTTATCACAGTCTTTTATCAAAAAAGGGAAAAAAGAGAGATGTGTCAGCATTTTTGCGATTTCTTACAACACTGAAATTAGTAATATATTTTTATGCGATTGAAGGAAAATGTGTAGTATTTGATATAATCATTTTTTATAAACTTTTCGTTTGGTTTCTGGCACACAAGTGCAAGAAAAAGCGTTAGGCTTTTTTAGGAGTGAATATGATACATTACTAAATCGTTCACTTTTTACTATAACCATATTTCAGTTATATCTGAAATAAAAAGACTTTTATTGCCAACAGCAAGTACTTGATTTATATAGTATTCTATTATCTATATATTATCAATAACAGTTGGAAAACGATTTGATGTTGATGACAACATCGACAGCATTTTCTTGCATGGATTTAACGTATACATCTCACAAACTGAATATGAACAATATAATGTAAATAGAATATTTAAATAAGAAAAGAGCTAATAATTAAATTATTTAAGGATGGAAGTACTTTTATTATTTCCTTAAAGATGATTACAAAGTCTTATAAATATGCGGGAAAAGTTGGGAAAGTCTTTTTGGATGAAGCACAAAAAAATTTTAGACTGAGTTGGAATTTAAACCGCTTTTAACAAAACTTTTATATTGATTTTGACAAAATTGAAATGGACTAATATGTCGTCAGATTATGTACGGATAACGGATTCCTGTTTATAAGATAAAAATCTATCAAACAAGGAGGGAGATTTTATAAACCAAGTGTTAATCGTGATTGTTAATTATATCTTTTCATTTAAATGCAGAAAGGAAAACATTCGATTCTCAAATTATAGTTTTAATTAGTGAAGTTCTCATTTGCTTTTGAAATTAGTCTGTGGCATCGCTTATTCGAAAATACTAACTTTACTAACTTGCATTAAGTGTTTGAAAGGCTTAATTAAAATATCCAACATCTCTTTAATTTTAGTATCGATAATAAACACGGACTACTCTTTATTAATTTTCTAGCCAAACTCGGTCAAATTAAAAAAGATCATACTTTAGAATATTCTATTCAATCATCAACAATTTATCAAGCAACAAATAATAAATAATAAATAAATATGACTAAGGATTTTATTCTATGCATTTCGAAAAATAAAACAAGTTATGAAAGGATGGTAATTCTACGAGTAGAATAGTATCCACACAAACAATTGTATTGTATTGAAGTATAGGAAGAAGTACCTTTAACCAAACAAATTGCTCAAAGGCATAGAAATAAAAACCTAACGACAAACGCCTGTTTTGTCTCCTGTCATCTAAAAAATAATAAAAACACTAATTTTAAAAGTTTTTTCTTTTGCGTGCTTGCTTTTTATGCCCCAATATTTATTGTAAATAGACATTATCAATTATGTTGTACTTTTACATCAACAAAGGAATGCTTAATAATTAATCAAGATTACAATGTTGTATGTATATGGTTTTGTCTTGCAATTTGAAATTCCGTTTACCAAATATAAATAATTATGATTATTATATATGAAAAAACAACGAAAGTTCGATGCGCATAAATCCATAAATAATTTAACATACAAACTTTCGATTCATTTTTTGATTAATTTATTATTTATAATATTGTTCTTTGAAATAATTCATAACTATACCCCGATCAATTGTCGCACGTCAAATTACCAAAAACTTTCTATACTATGATAATATTGAATAGTTTTACAATCGAATGTATTACAACTTATTGTACAATATACGATGCAGATATAGAACAAATTTGCATTTATAAATTGATTTAATTGCTATCTGATATTGTGAAAAATGGAAAGTTAATAGATTAAGTAGAAGGATACTTTCAAAAAACAACAACAAAAAAATTAAATGATTAATAAAATAATTTCTATAAATCAATAGTTCAATATGCAAATATGGATAATAATAATAATAATAATATGTTCATATATTATTATTAAAAACTGTTATTTGATTATGATGTAAACATACGTACAATAAACATACTTGTTTTACAGGAAACTTTTTTATTTTTCAGTTCCTGCAAAATGATTTTTTGCATTGACAGGTTAGAAAGTAGTTTATCATTATAATAACAGCGTTTAAAAATGTTAATAAACATAATAATGTAGAAAATTATGCATGTATTTATGTAAAAAATCTATAATTGGATTAATTTTATAATATATGCCTTTATTATTCGTATAAATGGCCAGAAATGGAAATTAGGTTATAAATGATAATAAAT
The DNA here is from genome assembly GCA_030264715.1 of Adinopsis sp. GC000173. Classification (NCBI taxonomy): domain Eukaryota; kingdom Metazoa; phylum Arthropoda; class Insecta; order Coleoptera; family Staphylinidae; genus Adinopsis; species Adinopsis sp. GC000173. Next base: position 92,831 of record JARJDW010013408.1, read on the forward strand.
ATTTTTTTATAAAATTAAGTGCATAATCAAGCAGCGACTTCACCGTAATGCTTCTTCATCTTTAATACAGAACGTTCTTGCTGAAGGCAAATATTTTCATTATTATTAATTATAAAATATTTAAAAAGCGAGACACAGCTTTAAGATTGTTAAATGACGTCTAAAAATAGCTTTAGAATCAATCACTTGAAGAATTTTTTCATGTCTTAATTCGAATTGCAATAACATTTTTATTACATTCTATATTACTCGTAGAGTGGAATTTTCTATGTAGGATGTACATTTACATACATTAAAGGAAAAAATCAAATATTTAGAATATATTCGAATAATATTTTCGAAGAAAATAAATTTAATTTATTAATGCTTCCTATATTTTATAACTATAATTTAATGCAATAACATCGAGTAAATATTTATAAATTATAACTCATTTAAAGTCATTCTTTGCTTGGCTTTAAAACAAAAACATTAATCAATCATATAATCATTTTTATTAGAATTTATATATTTTCCAATTTTTGCGTTATGTTTAAATAATGATCGTACATTCAAAGCAAGATTAATTATCGTTGAGCTTTCGTAATGCAGTTTAGCATTTTACGTAATTAAAACATTGCAGTCATTAAAATCTGAGAAACATATCATTAAAGGAAGCTCTCTAATTATAACAAAATAATACTATTATTAACTAGTTAGTTCAAATTTATTTACCCACACTGAGGTTGGCTTTCTATTGCAAAAATGGAACTTATAAATTATGATATTATTGAATGCTCATACTCTTACTCTTTACATTTTTTTTTTGTTAAAACAAACATGATATATATCTATAAACATATCAACAATAAATTTGCATACGATTTTTTGAATCAATGTCACATTTTAGTATATTCAAATAAAGAGATAAGCTTAAATATCTACCATACGTGCATATGGTTAGAGAATTTCTTTTGCTGAAAATTGTCATTATTGATTACACGATATTTACATTTATATAAAGAAATATATAATAGGAGTACTTTACCAGACGACAGTTATTCTAAGCCAAACATTATTATAACAAAATTCGTATATACACTCATCATTATAATTATCTATTCGTATAGTACACGTAAGTACAATACTATATATATTTGTACTTATTTACAATTCGTATAATTAAATTAAGCGTTAATACCATGAATAGATTTTAGCAATCATTGAAATTTCATCATTTTATTTATTAATAATAAAAGTTATTTTCACTATATTATCAAATCGATTATAATACGTACTATAAATATAAATGCCACCTTTAAAGTGCTAAGCAATTAATAAAAGTCATTGACTCGTAGACATACATTTTTATAACGCCGCAATTATTTTGTCAATTAATCTATAAATAATAATACAAAACGTTTAGATTTCTATCCTAAACTTGTTAATATAAAATTTCTAATAAGCAATTTATTATGAAAGCAATAAAAAAGTCAATAAAGTCATGCTTTCAATTTTCTAATTATAATTCTTAATAAAAATTTTTGTAATCATTAAAGTTTAATGCTAAAAAACACTAATAACAAACAACCCCAAGAGTATAGAGTAATAAATGATTAAAAAAACTAAATAGGAATTTTTTCATTCTTTCAAAAGTTTATAATCTAAACGTTCACGTTCTACCTGGCAATAATGTGAGATAAATTGACCCTTCTCTATTTTAATGTTTACCTGCTTTATCGAGAACCAATTAGACATTGTCATCATTAATTTGATTAAATTCAATACTTGTAATAATAAAAATAGTTGGTAGAAAGTGCCGGTTTATCTCTCAAACAAAATCAATTTGTAAACAGCACGAACAATAAAAAGCTTTTTATATAAACTGAAAATTTCTTATTAAAGACGCGCAACCCTTATATAAATATTATTAATTCAAACAGAAAAAATTAATAAGAGCAAACCGGTTTCTCATTAAATGAATTCTTGGTAATTCTATATAAAATATAGCCAGTTCAATTAATTAAAATAGAGTATTGAAAATGTGAGCGTTTTTAATTGATTTACCACACATTCATTTATTGCAAATGTGTACGTACATATATGTAATTGTATGGTATATCATATATAAAAAGTTTGCACATTTTATTATGATAAAAACATTATTACTATAAAATGATTTTAAACTGTTAATTACGACAGTGATTGGTTATTATTCGACTTTTCAACATCGTCTAATTAATTTTGCGTATCTCAAACACACACATTTATTAAAAAGTTGACTTCTATGGACGTCGACGACCAACGTCAATACTTTTTTATGAATAAATGAATAATTATAAATTATGACGATGCAAAAGTAGATGATTTTCAATGTGGCGTGACTTTTGTATTTCATTTTTTTTTTTCGCTTACTTTAATAACTAATTTGCTCTATGCATAGTAATATGTAAACAGTGCCGTATCACAAAATTTAATAACAATAATTTATGATGAAAATGCGTCAAATTAGAATAATGAAAAAATGTTAAGCCACAGGCCACTTTTTTTCTAATTCGAAATGAAAAATGGTGTAAATGTTAATCAAATGCAAAATTTAATATTAATTTCTTGTCTTTACCTATTTTGTTTTAAAAACAACGTTTTCTACAATGTGAGTCATAAATTATTAGGATAATATTTTTAGTAGATGAAAATTATTAATTATCATTTTCGTATTACATTTATTAAAATTCGCAAATTTAATTTGCGCGATAAAAATGAGAATCTTGTTTAATTAATGATAGAGTCATCATGTATTATTAATGTAAAAGTTAATTTTTCCGCTGTGAAGCGTATTTATTTATTGATAATGAAAAGTTTGAGTGTTTAGCGTTTGGCTTTTGTTTATTGAAATAACAAGCGAATAATTCACCTCGAAAGCTTAGTGATTCAAGAGGGGCTTTATTAGGTGATGTATGCTGCATACTTTATATTGGCTGAAATTTCTTTTGTTGTAACTTAATACGTCACAAAATCGATAAAAATATTATAAATGACTTTTTTATTGTATAAATCATTAATAATGTTTCTCCTTTGTAATATTTCATCTTTTAGATATTTATACTGAAGTATATTAATAATATTGTTAGAATCATTGAGTACTTCATCCGTCTCTGACTTGTAATGAATTGTAGTTTGCGCAAACGTTAAGGCGAACGTTAAGGCTTTAACACTATGACGGCATTATGATGGTACATATACGTACGGTACATACGGTACATACGGTACACACACTATATACCAATACTATAGCATTTGGTTGCACTTTGTGTAACATAAGGAAATTGCAACGAGGACATTTGAATATATTTCGCACGTGCAATTTTAATTATTAGCTTGCCTACAAGATATTATCTTCGAGAAGAAAGGACAAAGCAAATGAAAGTGCAGACAACAGTCACACTATAGCCATATATAACGTGGGTCGCAAACGTAGGGTGGTCGAATGCTATACCAAAGGGAAAGAGGGGAGCGTTAAAGGGAGCCCCGGGACTCAGGTGGCAGGCAAGCCAGGTTATTTACGACATGCTACAAATCCCCAATCAGTAAAGAACGCCCGTGATCTATGCACCTACCTGATGCCAGGATTATTTTTAGTTGCTTGTGCTACTCGACCCCTTTTACAATGCATTCGTTCAATTTTCAATAAGGGTTTTCAAACACTCTCACACTGATTTTTTTTCCTCTCCTTCCTCCTCCTAAGGACGACGGCAAGGCAGGCAAGGCAGGCAAGGTACGAAGGAACGAACGGAACGAACGGGACGGCATTATCAAACGACAATCTTACCTAAAAACACGAATAAACTTTATTGATATTTATAACACATCAAAATTAACGAGCCATTTTAAATAACCCAATAAAATCCTTTTCAATAATTTACACCCCATATATACATTTTTATATCATTACACACAGTAACATACAGTATTCTTCTTTTTATTTCTATCTATTAACAATGTTAATGCATTATTTGTTTAATGTAACATATATAACATATTTTACGCCCCATAAAACTTTAACATTCACATATACATACAGAAAAAATTAAATATGTATATTACTAAAAGGGGAGAAATAAATCATTTTCAGAATGAAAACGCTAAATTATACATCAATGTGTGAACATAGTAACATTTTTATGCAATTTTATTCCTTTTTTATGGACGACGAGCTCAATAAAAAAAACTATTCGCATTCAACAGATCTTTGCTAATATTATCATTTTTTCATCATTGTGAAAATTCATCATTATGCACACGCATTGCTTTAAAACTGACCAACCGAGCTTAAAACATCAAACGATTCATTCATTTAAAGCTTAATATGTATGTATGTATTTAGTAGTCGTAGTGTATACAATACTATTAAAATTAAAAATGTTTTATTCATTTATTATATACATATAATATTTTAATAGGCAAATTATATATTTCATTCATTCAATCGTATTATTATAGATTGTCAGATCAAGAAAAGATTATTACTTTATCTTCCATCTATTTTTTAAGGATTTGCTTTTAGAACACATACGTACGATTAAATTCATTTTAATCCCTAGATTATTAAGTTGTTATATGTTATATGTATTATGTAAAAAAAATATAAATTATATTAAATATATTTATGATTAGATGAATATCTGCACTCTAGAATTATTTATATATTAAAGATTAAAATTAGACTAGCGCGGCTTAGAAGAGAACAAAAAGCAGGCGTATAGTAAAGCATAGGAAAATGAATGCTTTTATATCGATTTATGTATATTACTTTTGTCTAATATTTAAAATCTCTTGCATTTGCTTTGCTTGACTGGAAAGTTATGAGAATTCCAATCTAGTGCAATAAAACTATAGAGATATTCAGCAGGATTTTAATATTGGCTCTTTATATTCCTAATAATTGAAGCGTGAGACAAACAAAACTTATATTAAATATAAATATTCTCTTTTATAAGCTGCTGCTGCTGCTGCTGCTGCTATTATCATATAACCATGCATATAAATTCTTAAATTTTCGGCATTATACAAATAATACGAACTACGCATAAATTAACAGCAGCAGCAGCAGCAGCAGAGTAAAGAATCGTTTCATTCAGCACGATTTCAGATTAATATCGAATAAATTCATTCGGTTGTTCTGTTTTCTACTATTGTTTCGCTTTTTTAATTTCATCTAATTTCTTGTATATGCATTTATCGTTAATTGCACTGATTACCTAATGAACAACCAATTAATTAGGAAATTGGAAATTTTAATTAACTTATAGTAGACTGTTAATCTAATATTTTATCAAACTAATCAATTACAAGATGCTATTCAAACACTTAAGCGATTATTGTTATTAATAAATAAAGCCCACATAGAAAATTCATAACATTATTTCTATAATAAATTATCATTTATAATTAATGTCTTAATCACGTTTATTAGCACTTTTACGAATTAATCAATTAAGCGTTTGCATGATTTTATACGAAAACAATACGAATAATTAAAAGCAGTAAATTATTAATTGTTTTGGAAATGGTCGTGGCATTACAAATTTCGCATGAGCCCGGTTTGAGAAAGTTGATTAGTAAATTGCAATTTAGTTGTTAAACATTGTTAAATTAAGTGAGCCGATGTTTGCTCAATAAATATTGGTCAATCATAGTATTTGTCCAATTTTTTTCGCTCGCTTATTTTTCAGTCAACAACTTGTTTTCTCATTTCAGTGCTAGATTTTATCTAATGTAAATTTATTGAAAATACTCGAAATTGCCTGAAAGCAACAATATATTGCAACATTTTGTTGTTGCATTACAACTAGTCGCATAAATATATTACATTATATTAGAATAATAAGAAACCGGCGCGCAAATAAACAAAAAATACAAACAAAGAATTTTCGTACGTGGTTTATATTATTTTTTATGTAAATTAATTATAATGCGTATAAATATGTATGAAGCGAATTTCAGCGTCGTCACAAAAAATGATTAATTTGCTCATTGTTGCAAATTGGCTCCTTATGTTGCATGAAAGAGAAGATACGTGAACAAAAACTGGCTGTGGTTTTGCTTGATCAGCTTTTGGTCAACTAGCATGCCTAATGCCTTCTTGCATTTTCACCCGAAATAATTCAACTAGATATTGTTTATTCTATTGGACATAATTACTAAACCAAATGCAGCCATGCATTGTTTTAATAATTATATAATTGAATGCAATTGATTTTAGATTCTGCATAAATTAACTTTTCAATAGCCAAACAAATCATTTTTTCATATCAATATCAATACGAATAGTAGGAGTAACGGTTACAGTTAATGCCTCCGATGCTTTCATTTTGTTGTTCACCTAACAACATAGTTGGCGCATAAATTATAAACTTTAAATTTACTAATTGTATTAGTTTACAAATCTGCCCGTATAAGTAAATATAATATAACTGCAACAAGAAACAATATTTCACAAAAAAATCGTAATTGTTATTTTTAACAGTAAACGTTTTCTTTTTTATTTTATTTGCAGCAAATTTGCATTAACATTTATATATGAATAACAATTGCCACATTTACAATCGAGCTTATTATGCTACCATTCGAAAAATAAATCATAAAATCTTATTTACCTTTGACAGTGTAAGTAAACACAACATCAGTTAATAAGTTAAGGTAGACGGAGAGTGTCCTGCGTCAAATAAGTAAAAAAGTTACAATAATTATTGTAAAGGTAGTAGTAATGCAAAATTGTTTGAAAGTTATAAAATTATAAAGTCTTAAAGCAGCCTTTAGATTAATTTGCATGTTATTTAAATTTCTGGTTTAAAAAAAACAACTCATAAAATGTATATGAGGTAAGGAAAATAAGAAGCGGTCGTTTCATGGGCTCTCGTACAAACAAATCTTGTGTCACTAGACGCATAGCACTAAAAATGTTCCATTATTGTTGTTTTTATGTAAGAGAATGCGGCGAATAGATTAGCTAAAGGTTATTAAAACGTCGAAAATTTTTATTATTCCCGTTGCGTAAATAATAATATATCATAGAAAATGAGTGTTTAATTCGTTTGGAAGTTTGTTACCTAAATTGGTTTTTCAATTAGATTAGCATGTGTCGTGGTTGTGTAAATAATGGGGTGCCGCCCCTCATTTCAGATCATTTTCAAGTGTAAGACGTGCGTGAAATTAATTCTCTCGAACGAACAATACACAATGATGCCTTTGCATCAATAAGAAAACGAAATGGCCCAACCTTAAAAACACACATTTTGTCACCCTGGTAGGTCCGGTCCGGTCCGGCCCGGTGTAGTCCAACTCCACTACATATTTAAAAGTTAATAAAATTACAAAAATATTGATAAACCATTTACATATTTAAAGGGTTGTAGAATGTTGTCTGAACACAGCTACCGACTACCGACTGTATTCTTTAAACGTATGCATATTTAATTAGTTAAGCTTCTTTTTATGGCCTTGTTTTATTTGCTTTACATTTAAATATAACAACAGTTTCACTTCTGTGCTCTAGCACTATACGTATACTACTCGTAGGTTCAAAGAAGCATAAAAAATATTGTGTTCTGGATCTTTGCTGAAACTAAACTAATTTATTATCATAATAAGAAGAGTCAGACTCGTACTATATCTGGAACAAATGACACAGTTATTATATATAACATGTCTAAATGTCCAATGAATAGGTAGTTGCCAGTTGGTTAAAACATCCCTCTGGCAAACTGTCCCAAAAAGTAAAGCACGGACTACAACAAGGATATTAAACTTATGTTTCATTAAACAGTTAGCTCTATGAAAATTTGCCATTGTCTGATTCTAGCAAAACTTTATAAGAAAATATTTAATTACCTACACTTAACAATTAAGCGACTATCTTTCAAATTAACAAAAGATCTTTTTGTTTAAAACTAACATTCAGATATTCTTATATTATACATACTTTGTCTGTCTTTCTTCGTGTTATAATAAAGCAAGCTAAAGCAATTTAGACAACAAAATGTTGCACATAAGTGCCAAAAAGCTTTTTGTTCTTTCACCTGTATTAATAAACTTGTTTTAATTAAAATTTTCTAGATGTTAAAAGAACGCGTACATACTACATACTATTTTTCTATACTTTCATCATATATACGTGTATTTCAGCGGGGGGATTAGTATTACGAACTTTTGTCTAAGAGAATGAACGTGATTGAATCGAAGCAAAGTAAAGGGATAAATAAAAGCCGCTAAATTCTTGTATAACCACAATTTTCAAAATATTAATTTACCAATATTATTGCGATCAATAAAACTAAGGGAAGGTCTATCAATGATCATGTCGACCTGTCCACTAATGTAAATTTTGTTTCAAATTTGTCAGTAGTATGCATAGAAATTTTTGTAAAACTAAACCAAGAATTACCTTAAATATAATAATAACTAGGGAGCCCGTTGCCAACGAAATTGGCAAATAATTGTCAGTCAAACCAAATTGGAAATTTATCTTTGCCTTTTTACTGTGAGTTTGACAATTATTTGTTGTTTGTTACCTTTGTTACTATAATCTAACCTCAATCCTATGACCCCGGCTTTTTATATTTGACATATGCATTTGTTACTTTTAAGTTGGCACTGTTTTAGGATTTGCGGCTAACTTCATGCGTTTCGGAATGACAGTAGCTTATTATGTATATAATGGTTCACCAACAGGTAGCAACTATTATTTAAAACTTTATTAAAAATTACTTTTTTACTAAATATTAATTAATCATATTTTTATTAATACAATATGTAAGTACTAAAATAAAAAATAACTATAACAAAATATCTTCCACTATACTATAATAACCATTGCATTCAACCCCACAGCTACACACATATTGTGATAAGATTCTACCCAAAGCACACTGACACAGAAACGCAGCCAGTCAGCTGTTCAGTTGAAGGCCAACACTCGAATTTTGCTTACATTCAAAATGCGTGTTTACATGGTTTCGATTAAATCAAATGTTACAGCTGCTATTAGTATTAGGTAGGTAAGTACCATAGAATGCAAAATATTTATTTATTAATGTTTCGATAAACAAACACATTAGAAGCGTACGCACGTGTAATAAACAAAGAGCAACCACGTGTGTGTTGTTTTGTCGGTATACATCGGAACAAATAAAAAGAACACTTCCAAAAATCTGGCGCGTATTTTTTATTATGAATTCTGTTTGCTGAATTTGTATAGAATTTTAAATCCTTTATATAATAGTTAATTTAGTGAATTTTTACCGGTATCATTCGTGAGATTAGTTCAGATTGAAGGTTTAATTGCTCCAAAACTCAGGGTGATGATTCAATACGGGAATGTGATTTATATTGGATGGATAATTAATACTCTGAATATGGATGTGTAAATAGCATGATATGTCCGGCACTCATGGTTATTTGCTTGTATGAATTGTTTAACCGCGTGCACTTAAAGCACAACATCCATCGCTTTTATTATTAATCATAGATAATATTTGTATAGAAAAACGTTGTTTTTAGCTGCGAGATTTGTAATTTTCTGCAATAGCTGCAAGCAGATAATCAAAGCGATTGGGTTGCGCAATTCATTGTTATTTTCGGGTTAATATGAATGTAGTATTAATAAAATATGTTTTATTTTTAATAAAAATTGAATAAACGTAGGTATTATTTTGTTAGCCTGTACTCACCATTCACCAGCACATATCAAAGCGATCAGTGTTAATATCTGGCAGAATTTTTATGGAGGCAAAAATTTAAACCTAACACATTTTTAAATAATATACAATCAATTGTTTATATTTTCCTCCGCCTAAAATGAGAAAATTTGTTTTTCACTGTATTTTATATTATTTTAGATGAATTTAAGTGTTTTTCACTGTTTTTTGTGTTATTTTAGATGAGTTTTAGTGTTTTTGATATGTATTCTCTTTCCCCCGCTTTGAAAAGATTCGTAAACAATGTCGATGTAGATAACATCAGACTATCGATAGAGTGGAAAGTTAATATGTGACAATGAACGGTGGATACAAAATAGTACCACATAAAATATTTATTTGAAAATGTTTAAATTTTTGCCTTCATAAGAATTCTACTAGACATTAATATTGCTCACTTATGATATTCCACGCTAAACAGTGAGTACATCTAAACGCATATTGATAAAAAATGCAAGAAACAAAATTTTAACTTGTAGTAAATTCTGCAGATACCTAGTTGCATATAATTCATAAAAATTATTGTAAATGGTTTGAAATATTAATGATACAAATATACCGATAAATTATCGATTTTCACTTTGATGGTTTAATTTGACGCTGATAACCTCATATAGATATATAGATATTTACGCTTCGCTGCAATTCGAACTATTATCACATAATATTAAACAATTGAGAGAAGTGAATTAAAAATAAAACCCGTTTATATATTTAGATTTAAAAATTCAAAAACGAAAAAGTCAAATTATTTACGTTATTTAAATATTATATGATGTATGAAACAGCGAAAAACATACTAAAAAAGTTTTAATTTTGTTTAATTTTGAGTGGGATTAAACTTTTCATCACGGACTGAGTTTTTGTAGCGCGAATATCAAACATAAGTAATTATTGCGCTATTGATGCTATTTGTACGCCAGCCTAACTGATAGATAGATTCATTTTATACCACTTTCCACCCTATTCCAGAAACTAAAAACATTAGGTTCGGACAAAATCTTTTTTCACGATTGACTGATATTAATAGCTCGAACTACAAAGCAATATTAAGCCAATAACTTATTCCTTACATTTCGTCAAACAAATTCGTTTTTATTGCCTGATCACTCATTCTGAATATTACGAACGCTAATATATTTGCAACCGTACAGCGCTGAAATGATTCACGAGCTGCAAGCACGATTGTATTTGGCCAGAAAATGATTTCGAAGTTCTCTCGTTCAAATCAATTCATTTACGTGTGTAAGAGCACCAAATAGTTACGTTGTATAATAATTCATGTTAGAAAACTAGCCGTGACTATGGAATATTGTGTTAATTAAATGTAAGATTTCTACTAAATATTATAGTAAAAAACTTTTAATTTACATTTTGTATTTTTAATCATTTTAAATTTTTAATAAAGTTGATTCACGAGCTGCAAGCACGATTGTATTTGACCAGATAATGGTTTCAAAGTTCTCTCGTTCAAATCAATTTATTTACACGTGTAAGGGCACCAAATAGTTGCATGTGCAATAGTTTTGCAATTTACGTTATAAAACTAGCCCTGGCTGTAGATGACCTATGCCTATAGGGTATTGTATCAATTGAATATAAGTTTTGTGCTTACAATTAATAGTAAAAAACCTTTTTTAATTTAGAATAGAAATGATTTATTTAACGCCGATAATTTTTCTGGATGGAGGGAGGTTTTACAGTAAAACACAATCATTTCTATTCTACATTCACTGGAAGGCAAAAAAATTCATTGATTTTAAATAATTTTAAATTTGTAATAAAGTTGCACGTAATAATAGTAGTTATGAAACGGTTTATTAAAGGTCAATGCTAATAACTCTTTGTTATGGCAAGCACATTTGGTTAAGCCGATAGGCTGTTAATAGATGATAACAGATTTTTTACTTACCCCAATAATTGTGTGTTTTAAGTGTATTATTATGTGGGCTTACATCATTAATTCAATATTATCTCGAAATATAATTATGCACTATCTATAGTAGTACGTAGAATATCAGATAATTAGTTAGGTCTTTACTTAACAGTATCCTTAAATAAATTTCTAACAACATTAACCCGATTAATCAAAATCCTAACACAAAATAATTTGTTTTAATTAGCATTACGTCTGATAGAGATTTTAATAAAAGTATGAATCAATTTTTATGTGAAATTACCCTTCCTTTTTAATAAATATTTTTTATTCTTAATAGTTAATTAAAAGATTACGACGCTTAATTTTTTCGCCCTTAATAAAATCTTAATTATCGTCTCTGTATTGATTTTTCTTGTCTCCTAAATGAGTTTTATAATAATGGTACATTTAAAAAGTGAGTTCATTTTGTTTTAGGCGAGTTTGTACAAGCAATAAGAATATTAATTTTTTGACGGCATTACGCTGTAAAATATCGACTTGTGAAATGCAGTGATTGGATAATACATAATAGAATATAAGAAGTGGAGAAAAAAAGGATCCGTGTGTTGTGTGTTGTATGTTGTGTTGCTGTTTAGATGTGTGTGGTCGAATTTAAAGACGCGTTCTTTAAATTATGTATAATTTACATTCAACTAACTTGAAACCTGTCATTATGTAGGCGGAAGAGCTAAACTAATTCATACAAATAAAATTCGATAAGTCGTTTTCGTAGGACATAAGTTAAAATGATATCTATAAAGAATGGAACGTGACAATGATTGTAAGAATAAAATTACACTCTAAATTCAACAGAGGTTTAGTTAAATATTTTAGTACTTTAGATGTGTGCAAGTACAAATTGTCCTTTAAAAGGATGTGCGAAGGAAAAACCACAATGGTAGGGGTCTTAGCAAAAACCACATCTCATACCTACAATAGCTTATACTTCAACATTCAACATTCAACATTCAACTACACAATATTCTTGGCGTTTACTTTATAATAAGTTTGTAATATGATAATGGTATAACCAAAGAGTTTATAGGTTTTAGAAACACTTCATAAATGATAAAATTAATAATTGAACGCAAAATTTCAATAGAACGACATATTAACGTTATAATGTTAATTTGTTGTTGAATATTCATATTCATTTCTAAACCTGTGTAACCTAATTTTCTTCTACAAAAACACACACTCTTGAAATATTTGAATTTCAAACGCATAAAACTCTTCAAATATAGTTTTAAACAACTTCTTAAATAAGCATTCTTTTGCATGATATTGTATTGTATTTACATATTGTAAGTACATGAATAAAATGACGTTGAAATTTTATTTCTTTTAAGTGACACGTTTCTAACTAATGCCACCGTTCTATCTTCTCAACGGAATTTTGCTTACATGCTGGCTGGCATACTACTGGCATGCTCTAAACTCAAAATTACCTTTTGATATAAAACTTAGCAGCAGCACACATGCATGCTGCAAAAACGTAACGAATTTACAATTTGTGCATTCTATTTGTGTTGTGCTAACGCTAACCTACAAGTTCATATTCGCATTGACATGGTTTTACATACATATGCATTACATTGCAGCCTGCGCGCAAAATTCATTATTCTTTCAAAAAACGTGTGTCGTTATTTAATCAATTATACATGAAGCGCGTTTTTTTTACAAGATCATATAACTTGAACGTCTACATCTGCATGTATTGATAAAAAGCCCGTTTTGTTTATGTCTCTCTCGCTCGGTGTAAAACAACGACGGTCATTTGTTTAAAAAAGTAATTGTAACTCGAAACACAATCGCATACACAATTTATTTGCAAATATTGCGTTCGGAATTGTTTTAATTTTCTACGATGAATTGAAATCATTTATAAATGTTGTTCCAATATTTAATTGAACATTTCAATATGATTCTACAATATATATTGTATGAGAAGAAGCACTCATGTCTCTAGATTCTAGAATTTGTAAATAATAACTGAGGCACGCACCAAAGTCCTTAATTGCGTGAGTTCTGCAACCTAGGATTCCTAAATATGTGGTAGTTGGATTTAAATTGCGTTATTGCATGTAAACGAAAATAAAATCAACTACAAACTAGATAAATGTCTATAGAAAATGACATAAAAATTTAATCGATTCAGCCGGTTTAAAATTGTTAAATATCGTGTTCGCCGAAAAACCTTTTAATTAGCGCTCGCCGGCGTAATTATTCCTGCATAAGTTTTAATCAACATCGAATCATTTTTTTTATTTTCCCGGTCGGTAGTTCTAAACATTCGAATGCGATTTTATAAAATTTATGTATTGAATTGATTTTAAAAGTTTGCTGAATTTGTAAATGTATTTAGAACGTACTTTCTGCAATTCAATTTAATTTAATGCGGAATGATTAAAAATTTATTTTGTTGCAATAATATTCTATTATACATGCGTGATTAATTAATTTAAACTTCCGGAAAAAAAAAAAACTTTTTGAAAGTTAATTATTAAAACATCGCCAGTGAATGCGTTTTTTTTTATTAAAATTCAAAATACTTTCCTCGCAAAAAATATATTAAGAAGTATTCTTTATGTAAATGTGATTTTTGCGCATTATTGTTTCTCATTTAAGGTAATAAAAAATGAAAATTGAATTTTAAAAAGTTATTATGATGAAATTATACAATATGTTGTTAGATTTTTACTCTATTCGACCGTTTAATTAAATGGACCTAACTATATATAGAGACTTTTATTCGATTTTACTGTATTGTATTACAATGTGTCGTAACAGGAGCTGTAAACGTATTAAATATTCACATACATTGTTTTACTCAAATCATAATTCAGTGTGTTTTCCTATTAAAAAAATTTAATCTTGGATTACATCCATTACTAGATTGTCAACAACAAAAACTTATAAAAGCACTGTTTCGTTTTTAATTATAAAATCCTTTTAATTTCACTATTGGAACATTTCAATTAACAATACAATGCGGTTTGTATCTAACCTTATTCTTTATGCTTACATTATTTTTCTCTGCTTTGTTGAGAAAAAAACCAACGAATGTATTTCAAGATTAAAGCATATCCATTGTCTATTGTTCAACAAGGCAAAAATTTAAGTAAATATTGATGACAAATCTGGGAAAATGCCAAAAAAGTTATCGCCTTAAATATTTATTGAACACTTGAATATCTGAATGGTCCATTAGCATTTATTCAAAAATGTTTAAGTATACGCATGTAATTAGTTTTAATAATAGATTGTGTAATTGTAAGTAAGTAGTTATTAGCTGGTGTGAGTACAGCTTGTAATATATACATCATCAAATATTAAGTATACATAAGTAGATATTAAATGGATACTCTACTAATATATTAAGTGGCTTTTTGAAAAAAATCTGAATGTCATTAATTGAACAGAAGCAAAATTTCTTTTTCCTTTTCATTTTTTTTCCACAGTCACACACTCTTTCGTACAATGTATTACTGTAATTATATTATAATTATAACGTTGCACTTATTATTAGCACATTACTATTAATATCTTAATTTATTATAAATGACTTTGTTATAAAAAACATAGGAAAACATCAATTGCTTTCTGATTAATGTAAATCTTATATAAAGTGCACTTGTTAAAATATTTTACATTTTGATGCTAATCAGAGCTTAAATTATGCATAACTCATTAATTTAGTGTGCGCAAAAAAATACTAAAATACACACTTGTCTGCCTCCAATCTGAACATAAAAACAAGCAATATTACTTAGTGCTTTTCTCTGATGTTGATAAAATAAACACTTTTTATTATCATTTCATTTTCGACTTTTATTGGACACCCCTTTTTATTACCACCGGACTTATCTAAAACATTAAAACGAATTTAATTTATCGTAAAGTTTTTCTGTTTTGACAATATATATTTAGACAAGTGTTAATTGCTACACGTTGAAATCAATATCGGATAATATCACATTTCACGTAATGTTTATTATTACAAATATTATATTGTAGTAAAAATAGCTTTGTAATAATCGGTTGTAATAAAACATTTATTGAAAAGTACTATACATATATTGTGGCCCATAATAATCCTATCATTATTTGTTGATATTTCTAAAATTGATATAACCACGCAATATTAATTAATTAACACATTTAATAATCATTTAAGTTTATATATTTACTACGTTTATTTGTATAATATAACTACTATATTGAATATGTTTGCTTAGCAGTTTGTGCTAATAATTTCTAGTTGGAATTTGTTAATCATTTTTTAATAGCCAATTGATTGGTTTTTATCGTGTTTCAATTAAACACTCACTGCCAGGTTATTCTTATACTTCCCAAAATCACTTTTCTATCATTCGGTTTTTGGCTTGAAAGTTGCATTTAAGCTTTTACTCGTTCCTATCTCTAAAATCCATTAAAAATTTAATCGCAAAATGTCTTATTTAAAGATTATATTTAAGCTGCCACAGCCGCGTGAAGTCTAATAGATAAATAATGCATAATAGTTAACCAATAAACTTTTAAAACTTTCCAAGTATTTCAATTAAAGAAATTTTCAATTTAATTTTAAAATATTGATAGATTGATCAAGTTTTTATAAATATTAAAATGATTTTCTGTATTAAGCTCGAAACGTATCGATGGCGAAAACGAAAGGTAGCGCCAAAGTTGTGCAACTTTTTTTTTGTTTCCAAACAGCCAGCTGTAGCCAAGAAAAAGTACTATTCAATTGAAAAAATAATATAACATTGCTTCATTTAAAAGTCAATGCAATCGATTATATCGTCGCCTTTTTTTTTATAATACTCTTGATGTGATATAATTTTATTTTGAGGTTTCAACAACAACGACTTATTTCTATATATATATCGATTTGCCATCACTTCAAAGGCAACAGAAATAATAAAAATTTTATATTTAGATCGGAATCACAAAATAAATCATGTAATTTAGTTAAATTGGTTTCTAATAATTGCTCAAATGTCTCTCGTTGCTATTTATAAAATTTATTTGAATAGTAATAAAAGGCGGCTTTTTTCAAAACGAAAACCTTTCAAAATCTGCATAATAAATAAGATGTTCGTAATGATCGCAGCTCTATATAATAAATAAAAGAATTAACAACAATTTGCCTCGTTTCATTTTCACTTTATTTATCTTGTTAATTGTCATGCGCACTAAACTTGACACCATCATTTACAATCTAATTACTTTTAAGCAGTTGTAAAAGCAACATCTTAACCAATAAGAGCGCAACAGTAAATTATTAATTTACGATTAATTGAAATTGTAAATTAGATTTCTTTATAAATCATAATCAATGTATAAAAGCACCGCAGTGTACATACGCAACGGCAACGGCAGCAGCAACCGGAACAACGTGTAAATGTTTTTAATTGAAATTAAAAACAAATCATTAGGAGGAAAAAAGTGCGGTTTATTGACAAAACGTATTTGTAGTATATGAATGAGTTAATTAAGTTGGAACATTGTAATGTTGATGTAGATACAAATAAACAAATTATATACAGACGGTTATAAATAGGTCCTGCAATACATTTCAGTGGCTGGAAAATTAATTTGAAAGCGCACATTTACAGTTAGTTATGTCGCATTTCAAATAAGAAGGACTCACATATCCGGTAATGTTATTATAGATATATTAGCTGTATATAAATCGCAATCCTGTCTAATAATGTCATTTAATTTATGTTTATGCAGTTTGCACATCATCCGATTGATTTGCTCAAATTTCTCCAATAGAGCAATCATGTTGCGGCCTGACAATTAATAAATTTCCTAATTGATTGTCAGTTATTGAATTTATGAAAATCTTAGCATTTAAATGAATGATGGCGTAGAGAAATTTATTTATGCGAGATTGTAAAGATTATTTGCAAAACATCGTTTCATTCACCTGTAAAACACATATATGTATACGTATATGTATTTTGTGAACTATTTATGTATAAAACCTCTTTCGCTTTCAGTTTTATTTGTTTTAATGAATTTTCTAACCTACAGCTCGACGCCTACATAATAACAACAACAACTCGCACTTTTTCCATGCGCGCTGCTGCTAATCGTGAGCGTATTATTCGTTTACATTTTTTTAAAGCGCACTGCAAAAACATTCATTGTTAGAAATATGTATTAATAGCACGTTATAATCGTCTATTTACTCATATCTCCACATCGAAATAAAATTGCTCATTTAATCCTGTCACCATGTAAACAAACAAATTGCGAATGCTATTCAATCTGATTTCATTCGATACCTGGAAGTGACAACAAATTTACAAATAACAATCTACTTTGTAAAATAATTAAATTGAAATTACACTTTAATTTAGTTATATGTATGTGAATAAAAATTTACATAGTTGCTTGCTTGCTTGCTCGCTTGCTCGCTTGCTTGCTTACATTAACCACCCAAGAGTCAAGTTTAAAGAAATGAACGCTTTCGTAGTGTAGTAAGTAGATGAGCAGTGGTTAAAAGCAGGGCCTATTTATTAACCAAGAAAGGGATTACGCTTACGGCGTTTACTCGAACATTCATCTAGAAAAAACACACATACATTTGAAACGCTAACTAATTATTGTTTGGATAATGTCACAGCAAACATCATACGCGTAATGAAATAATTTTAAATAAGCTTTATTATTGTTTTACATTTTGAAATGCGTCACAAGCGTCGTCCCACGTATGTTTCCGATGCATTTTTATAAGGCAGTTTGACACCATGATGTACTTCGTGCCTCGAGCAATGCGCCAACCTTTATTATAGCTCCTATCTTACTGCAAGTACTTCATATCCTATGGTATTTTTTAATTGCTAATAAGATTGATGGAGAATTTAAAAATTTAACATAATTTTACAATTCTTTCAAAATTACAACCTTTCAACAATGTTTTTATTAATACAAAAAATATTTACTTGTATTACTATATATTATATTATATTATACGCGAATTCATTAAAAGTAAATCATAATTTAGCGGTTTAACATAATCACCGTCAATTCAACAAATAAAAGTAATAATATCGCATTAACAGCTAATTAGAATTGTTAAAAGGTAATTTTCTACAATCTAACACTTTCTATCTGGCAATTAATTTAACTTTACATAGACATTAAATATATGAAAACGTTATATTTATGGAAAATATTTGCAGAGCATCATGCCTGAAGTTAAGTTTGCAGTTATTTGTAATGTTAGCCACCTTCACAAATCCTGTAAAATCTATAATTAAGATTTACATCATAATTATTGTTTTGTTACATAATAATCGAGTGACTAGTATACATTCACACTATTATTATTATTATTATTGTTATTTGTCACAGATTATATTAGCAAGATACATCATCACTTTGTTATAATAATTAGGAATATATATTATATCTAGTATGTATTACATATTCTGCATGATATTATTTGACATACAATAATAAAGCGTTATTCACCGAGGCCAAGATCAATTTTTTACATTGTTCACGTTTTATTAAAATACACTTTCAGATAATTAAGATTGACAATGTTTTAACACAATCTGAATGAAGCGAAATCATTTTTAGGTTCAAATTGCTTCCAATCAGAAAATCGATATCTTTGTAAAATTGTTTATAAAAACGTATAAATTGCGGTGATACGATTTGAATAAAACAATGTTTTAGTATGATTTGACCATTTTTTCATATTCAGCGTAAAACTTTTATCGATAATTTTACTATAAATAAATCAAAGTCCGAACTGTAACGTTTTTTAGCAAAAATATTTGTAATGTAATATCATTGTAGAAGTTTTCTAGCTAAAAAAATTTGAAACTTGCAAAAACCAATTTTTTACTATAATATATTATTAAATTCTCAAAATTCTTTACAAATGTGATTCGAATATTATTTATGGGATATTGCATCTTCTACTAGACAACAAGAACAACAAGAACAGCAAGAAGAGCAAGAACAGCAAGAAGAAAAAGATGAACATCTTTTAACAACGTTTTTTAATACGTTGTGCGTCTGTGTTTCATGGAATTTTCTTAGTCGAGCCGGTAATGGTGTTAACAACTGTTTTGTTGTCAACTAAAATTATAGTCAAAAACTTTTTTATTATTCTCTACTTTCGTTTTATTTCACAACCTTAAGCTGCCACATTGTTTTTGTATTTATTGTTTCAATGTCTAATTCAATGTGAATGAACAAAAATATAAAACACATTTATTGAAGAAAAATGCAATTAAATTTGGTCACCATAAAGCCATTACTCCACCTACATACCAACATTTGTTTATAAAAAACAAACTATATTGTCATCATTATTTTTACATGGTATATAGAACATATTTCGTTTTGTTTTACGACTTAGTAAAAGTCAAACACATTTTCATGCTAGCGGCATTTAAATATTGAATTATTTTATAGTAAATTATTTTTTTTATTATTATTCAAAATATACTCGTGCATACGTATATGTATATACGTATATACCTGTATACGTGTATACTACCTAGATACTAAAATATTCTATATTTTATTTACATTATCAATTTAACTAAGCAGAAATTTTATATAAAATGTCAAATCGTAACATTAGAATTTTTTTTCTATTTGAATAAAACAACAAACATTGTAAAAAAATTATAAAAAATAGGAAATGGTAAATAGACGAATATACGGGTAGGTGAATTGTGTGCATCAAATAAAGTACCTAGCAAACAGCATTAAAGAAACTAAGCAGACGAATCTGCGATGTGAAAAATCAAATAAGCGTTTTAAACTGTCTAACAAATTATTTCAAATAAAATCAAATCGTTGATTACTACAGCTATGCTATATTTTATTAAGTACGAAATTTCAATATATATATGTATATATGTATATATAATATTATATTAAAAGCTGAAAACGCTGTATGTGGTATAGTCTCTACTCATATCCATAAATGTATATGTAAATGATATTAATAATTAAGCACATAATTAAAGTTAAAATTAGCTGCTTGATAAATAAAATAATTCAACTTGAGCAAACTAATGTTAGTGTCTTAATTCGTACAACAAGCAGTTACTGTTAAACTATTAAATAACTTTATCTCGACTTCCAACACTTCCAGGTAATAATTGAAACAACCATCCATCAGAGAATCAGCTTAGAATTAACTTAATGCAAACCATTACATTCTATAACCACTATCTAATCGAAATTTTAATTACATCAAATCCGTAACAGTATTAATTCAGTATACTAACTGGAATTTTATGCAAGTGCGCATTGTTGCCTGGTTTTTTCTCCTAAACGTGGTGTATGTAAATAATAAATTTGCAGGGAATGTGAATGCAGTGCTTGACGTCGAGGCATTAGTAGTGGTTATTGCTGAGTGTAAAATCGAATTCATTAATAATCTATGAATTCAGTTGATTTAAATGCAATATTAACTTCATGTCAAACGGCTGTCTAAAACTAAACCAGTTCTGAAGCATACAAAATCGTGATGTATTAATAATATGACTGCCTTGTCAAAATCATGTCAGTTATTTGTGTGAGTCTGTGCTATACATAAAGTTGACTTGTCAGCGGACATTATAACAAACCGCACCTGTCTGTATTTAAATACAAAAAAAAAATGTATAACTTAATATACAAATATTGTGTAGTAGTAGTATTAGTATTAGTGTGCCGAGACATTTTATACAATATTTTCTACTACGGTTACCTTATAAAAAGCCTTAGCATTACAATTAAGATCATCATGTAAATCCTACTCATTTATTATCTATCCAAATGTTTTAATGCTAACGGTTGCTTTAATTCAGAATCTTTCATGATCATTTTGATATTAATAATACTGTTTTTTTTCTTGTTGTTATTTTCATATTGCTATCCAACTGAATGTATGCCAACGCACTTCTAACAATTGCTCATTACTTTTATGTAAAATAACGAAATACAAGGTGTGGTCCTTAATTCTAACAAAACAAAAAACTAACACACAGTGATCAAAAAAGGAATAAATAATAGGAGTATACAGATATACAAATGAAATGCTTTGAAACAATTTGAATATTACAGGGTGTTGTTAAGATTACATACTTTTGATAACCTAATCCTGTTCTGATGTAAAGCATCCCATAACCGATAGATCACATTGAGGAATTCTCTATCTTTTTAAGTATCATGACACGACCAGCCTACGAAAGCTTTTCTAAATATGGAAAAGCTAGCATAGTTTAAACATTTTTTTTTATATTTTCTTTTCATAAATAATCAGTCTTGACAGTATTTTGGGCATTGCACTTTCATTTCTGATATAAAATTCTACCACACACACACACACTCAAGTGTCAGTGTGCTAGGGATTAAAATTATTAGCGCGTATAAAATGCATGCATCAGATTGTGACATACACATAAAATGAAATAATAATCGATGTACCATATAAACTATTAAATATATTTAGTAGCAGTGTGTGTATACTACACGTATGCATTGTGTAGTTAAATAAAAAAAAAACAAAGGCAAAACTAGAATGTAAAAGATTAAATGTTTGTTCAATAGTATTTGTAAAATGATGAGCTTTTCTTTGAATTAAAATGGCAAAATTTGGTTTGAACTGAGTTAACTGAGCGAATGAATGTTTTATAAAGCGCGCTTTGTGAAACCTCGTGTATGAAGATGGAAGTTTTATTGGATTACGTGTGTATATGTAAATTTTCTTATTATGCCATTTCATATTCATTTTGAAGACAATTAAAATCATTTGACAAGTTAAAGTTGCTACAAGCTATATACAATGTATCTTTTAATTAAGTGCGTTCAAGACATTTCATAACGAATACGAATCAAGCTCGAGGGACTTGAACCATCTGCTTTAAACCATATCAATAACTCCAATAAGAAAAGTCGCAAATCATATTAAAAAATGAATGAGAGCGTGTTAATTGTTTCGATATTAATAACATCGATAAATTAATGCAATGATTGTTCGCTTATGAACTCGACTTGCAACTAATTCGAAACTCAACTTTGCATAAAAATTAATGAGATGAAACACACCCTCAAAGTAGATATTGAACCATTTAAGGTGGCGGGTTCATGCAGTTATAACATTTAATCGCACCACTAATCCTTGCAAATTCAAACCATTTACATATACGTTAATCTACTCGTTTAGCTTGAGAAGTCAAACACTTTTAAACCGACAACTTGTAATCCTTTGTGCATAATTAAAACCTATCATTATATTACACTTCTCTTCTAAATAGAATACTGGCAACTGGCAACTGGTAACTGGCAATTGGCTTTTCTCTTGCTGCCAGTTTCATTTCCTACATTTTATGCAACAAATTTGCAATCTTTTTATAAAATTACCAGTTCACATACCATTGCCAGATATAGCAAATTATTTTTCTTTCGAATTGAATGAATATTCAATTTACGTCTATATTACAATATTTGATTATTTCTATCATACAATACATATATGTATATTATTGATAAAAAAGAAATGTTCTTTTTCACATTTAGCATAAGTACAATGCAATACAATAAACTTTTTGTTTATCGTGATTTAAACTGTGAATATAAATTTGCGCAAGTGAAGAAGTGAAGAATCGCAAAAAGAAAGAAAAAATATGAAAAAGTTGAATGTATATAAAAGCAATAAAGCTTTCTTAATTTATATTATTATTTTAAGTTATGGAAAAGTTATCTAATTTAAAGATTGAGTTTGCTAGTTTTTAATTTCCTCTTTAGAATTTTTATTCTCATTTTGCACGCTCAGTTAATTATAATTTTGATATGAAATACTTTTATTGTGGAAGGAAACTTATATACAAAGAGGTTGTGGATGCAATAAAGGTTTATTTTTTGTATATATAAATTCTCATAAAAATGAAAGAGGGTCTTTTTTAAAATGTTGATCGTTCAATAACATAAACTCTGTTTGACATGTGCAACGAAGTGTTGTCATGCAAAACCAGAATGACCAAACCACTCCATTTTTCTTTCATTCTATTTTACAATTCGGAATTGTTTGGTGATGCCACTAAATCCTTATGACATGCTCAAAGTGATTTTTTTTCAATACTTAAAGTTAGTACAGCTATCAAAAATTCTTATATAAGAGACGCTATATATCATGTAAGGATCATGTTGGATTTTCAACCCTTAATTATATGTTGAAATGATAATATTAGTGTACGGCGTACGGGGTGTACGCGTACGCGTACGCGGACGGCATAAAACCTTTATTTTAAAGGTGATTAATAATCAAATAAAAAGAGAAATCCTTAAAGAATGCTTTAATGCAAATTTTCCTCAGCCTACTGCACACAAAGGAACACAAACAAAAGATGAATAAACAGGAAAGTAAAATTGCATGTTACTAATGAAAAAAAAGAAGATAAGCATTTTAAAAAATAAATGTACGCGCTGAATAGCGGTAGATCAATAAAAAAGCTCACAAGTAAACAACAAACAGGCATCAGGCTGGAAGGAAAACGTACAGGTTGATGAGTTAGATAACAAAACAGGCAAAAAGGCAATCCAATTTATAGGTAAATAGTAGCATAAATAGAGAATAGGGTGGAATATTTGCCTGCAGAAAATTCTTACGCAATTTACTAAATAAACGATTTAGGGATTTAATATACTCACTCGTAGTCGAAGGAAACTTGGAACATGATTCGATTTTATTAAGATTTTGATCGATTTCAATAGAGGAATAAGATGAAGAAAAAATGAATTTATATTAATCTTAAATTATTTTCGTTTCCGGTTATTGTCTTCATCTGGTTGTTGTACCAACTATTGAAATATGGATATATGGTAAGAGAAACTTTACGAGAATGGGAATAATTCAACCACCCACTTAAATAATATCTATCAAATCTTGAAAATAGCTTAATATTAATTTAATAACCATTTATACTCGTATACGTATGTCTGTCTGTACGTACCTACATACCTACATGCATAGGCTACATATGGTATACGTATTGCCATGCAGGGAATATATAAATTATTATAATAATTGTGTTGTGTTGTGTTGAATTAATTGACTAATTGATTTATTTTTTTAAATGAACTTGAAATTCCAATATGTTGTTATAAATTGATTATAATTTGTGGTCAATCAAACATTATTGCTAACAATGAAGATTATGTTAGTAATTTCTGATGATTAAATATTAGCTTCCGATCTAGAAGTTGTGGGAGTTTGTTGTTTGTTTGCGGTTTGAAAGGGTGGGAATCGCCTGAAGGAAAATCAAGATTATAAGCTAAAGATAAATATCTTGATGGATAATTAAAATTCAATCGTAACGAAATCACGCAGCAAAGCATTTTAAAATGAAATATTTATTATTAATAGAAATATGTGAGTGCATATGTAATAAATGTATAAGATAAGTCGTGGTCGAGTATATCTAAAATTCTTATTGGTTTAATAATAAATTTTCTTGCAGCTGGAACAGTGGCGCAGCATTCACATAGAACATGGAATGCCATCCAACGCCCACGGAAATAATCCCATCTTACCAAATCCAAAACCAAAAGAGAGAAAAAAAACTGATGCGCATCAAAATTGCTTTTTCCTTGATTTTTATATAGACATATCCAATGTCTAATTAGATTAAATTATGATGACATCGAAAAATATATTATTTCAGTAAGAAAATTATAAAATCACCAGTTTTGAGGTTTATGATTATGATTATAACAACACCGATGAAACTTGAGCGCACATCAAAACCAACTGCCTTTTGTCGTCCATTATTTATTCAATTTCTGCATGAAAGCTTAATAAAATGCGTTCGATAAAACATCAAGCGATCAAATTAAAGACAATTTACATCATTATCATAATCGTCAAGATTGAAACAATTAATAATGATTTATTATGTGCAAACAAGTGAGAACAAAACGAGTAATAAACGGCCTAGTCTACCGAACACAAAGAATAAAACAATATTTAACTTTCTATTTAAGTAACCGCGTAAATTCCTCGCCGGCAATAAGAAATATTCCATGCGGTAACACTTTCTATAATTCATGGCAATTTGTGCGGTGCTTTTTAAAGGATTTAATAATTATTATTAAACAAGCTACTACGTATACCTTACTGTTTTCATTATTATAAAAGCTCTTTCATAATTCAAGCTAATTAATGCTAAAAAATCATATTTTCCTGCATATGCCGGTACCGGTGAAATTTTAATACCGCAAGTGCATTAAAAATTCAAAACTGCTCAGTGTCTTAGGTTTAGCTACTAAATTATTTAAAAATTTGTGGATTTGCCGGAATTTCAGACAATTAACAGAATTTTCAGTTTAGCAACGCTCAAGTACGTCGTTGCATTGAAAAACTATTTTATTTATTTGGTGCGTTGCATGAAAGGAAGACTTATTACTTTAATTTTTGTATGAAATTCAAAAGTTTTGAAAAAGTTTCATCGCGTAGAAAAACTTTTTAATATTACTCTCATCGTCAGCGTGTTTTTATTTAGCTTTCTTCCGTATTTTTTTTTTTTCAAATAAAGTCACAATTTCGTTACGAAAACGTTTTTAAATTATTTTTTCTGTCGACGGCGGCGGCATCACATTTTTCGTCATTTTTTGCAACTTTTATAAATAAACATGCGGTGTGTGAAAAATGTTTAATCATTCTTACGTGCTCAATACAAACATTATCATAGAAACTTGATTTAGTAAAAACTAATTAGAATTTGATAAATAAAATATTATGTGTATATGTTAATAAATCTTGTTTGCAGTTCTATATATGCAAATATATTTTTATTGCAGTTGGTCATATATAAAAGTTGACATTAGATAGAAGCCCACACATAAATAGATGACTAATCAGGACTGGCTTTGTGTGTATAATAAATATTATCGATTTATGATTGATAAAAATATGTTTAATAATAAATATAAGCTTGTTTTGTGGATTTCTCTTGGTGTCAGGGCAACCAATCCATTTTAATATTAATTAATGCGACAAATAAATTGCTTTGGTGGGGGATTACAATCTTGACATGTAAATTATATCCATGGTTTGTCAATTAAATTGCAACCAATACGCATTTAATATTGTTAACATTTTATATAAAATCAGTTCATTATGCACCTAAATTAACTTTTTTTTCTCTCCAACCCCCCATCTCTCTGTCTCTCTCTGTCTCTCTCTGTCTGTCTCTGTCTCCCCAATTCGTATAAAACGTCCTTATTAAAAAGTTGAAATATATACTTCATTGCTATTTTTCCTTATTTTATTTTCCTTTTTTTATTTATTGTTGCGCATGAGAAAAGAATTAATAAAAGGCACAGATGTTTAAAATGAATTCCAATCAATTATTTGTATCACAAACATTCTACGTTCAGAGAAAGAGTATTGTAGTATATTGGAAAGATTTTCGAAATCAGAAATTAATTGTTTTAAACACCATTGTACAAGAAAACGCATTTTACTATTAGCTATTGAATAGATTGTGGGAATGATTGTTTCTGTTGTTTTTTTGTAAACATCTGTTTATAAGTACTCGTACATAAAAGAAGAGGTAATGTGTAAACATTCTAGTATTAATATAGGGTTTTAAAGTTATTGTGTAGCCGTTGATATTCTATAAGTCAGATAAGATAGTTCGGTTATTGATGAAATAGAGATGATATTAGAATGATCTTGCGGCAGTCGACGATCAGGCGTCAACTCATCCTACGCAGAAATTAAGTGTAGGCTGATTAGTCTTACACAGTCTAGGACTAGTTCTTCTTTTCCAACAGCAACGGCAACAGCAACAGCAACAACAACAACAACAAAACCAACGAATACGTTACTAGTCTACCATCCAGCACACCTACTACATATTCAACTTTAACTACAACTGCTACAGCAGTACAGGTTGAATAATTCACTTCAAATGCATTATAATAAGTAAAAAGACAATAGGACGAGACGAATGAAAACACATTACCATACATGTTAAATTCAAAATAAATAAAATATATATGTGAGCGTCGAGTTAGTTGTAGTCTCTCGTCACTGCTTCATCGTCATCGTCATCGTCGTTCTGCTTCCTTCACTCATTCCTGTAATTAACGAGTGAATATTTATACGTATACTATACTACAATATGTTACTCTTGCTGGTATGGTATAGCATAGTATAATATAAATATACGAGTAGTATAACTCGCATTATAAGATTTAACAATATCAACGTAGTAGTATGTAGTGCTAGTGCTTTACTTTTATTTCGATTCATCACAAATGAATAATAACCCTTTAATCATAAGCAATTAAGAGCAATACGTACAGAACAATTAATAAATGCTATTATCAAAATTTTCATAATAAACGCATTAGGACGAAGTGTAATATGTTTTTGATGAGTTAATGGTGTTTATTATACAATTCTTAACTATTTCATAAATCATATAATGGAATATTTGAAAGATGAAAGCCAAATAACAAAAGGGAAAAATGCGCATCCTACACAAATGTAGTCACAAAAGGTCTTCATCTCATATAAACGAACGATTCGAAAAATGATGACTTTTTCTAAACATTATTTCATAATCAAAATGCGTACGATTTATATTAATTTCGCATAATAAGCAGAACCTAAAGCAAAGCAAATCTTACCTTAATCAATCATCGTGGAGAGCAATTAAACAACTCAAAGCACATGTTGTTAGCAAGTTCACCATTTTGATTCGCTGTTCTTTTGATGTACTTCATTAACATGATTCAAACATTTGCCATTTTTTCAATTCAAACTATAAAAATTATTAACATCTCGTGGCTAATTGCTTTTTATAATAAATTATTTTCAACGCATAACATTGTATACATTGGGAACATTTTATAGTACACGTATGTATTATATGTATGTATGTATGTATGTATGTATGGATGTATACATATTGTACATATACATGCGACTTGTAGATATGCTGCTTACTTTTTTCTTTAAAGAAGAAAAAAAGACTCTTGTGTCTTGATTAGATAGGGCACGAGCATGCGGCTTTATATTTTGAATTAATTTACAACGTTTATGGATATTGGAATTGATGCAGTGTTTTTGCGTTGTACGAACGTATACGGTATACGTATACGTACGTAGGGTTGTGTTGTATGTATGTATGTACGTATGAATGTATGTGGAAAATGTTCTTTGCATCGTATTTTATCTAAACATATATTCATTTCTAGTCGGTTGTCTTGTTTAAATGGAAATCTTCATTTTACAAGTATATTTTGCAAGTTGAAATACGAGTCATTCGAATTTACATAGGTCGATTTGTCTTTTAAGTTGTATGCACGCACCTTTGCTGCCTTGAGTAAGTGTTTTATCCGAGATAAGACATCTTAAGTAGTCTCGAAGATATTTTAAGTGTAACACGCGTTGATGCTATATAACAATGTCACTACTCATAGCGCTTTTATTTTTTTATCGGAACGTTTTATTTGGCTCGTTTATTTTGATTGCACATTTTCAATTCTGATTCTTGTCAACAATAATACACAATCTAAATGATAAATAACTTATACAAAACATGACATTGCTAGTATACTTACTATATCTTCATATTCATACAATAAAATTTATTTGATATGTTGAATTACACATATCATTCATATTCTTATTTGTCATGGCTATTCATCCTCTTCTTATTAAGAACAACCTCAATATTATCATAATCACAAATCTCCACACTACATACAACTTCATTCACTACTATATTAAATCTGTGTCAATTTAATTTCATGCCTCATTAGGCACATCCTTCAAAATCTCTAACAATCTTAAATTTTCTAAATAACACACAAACAAATACCTAAGTACTTATAGTTGGAACAAATTTAATAAATCAATAAATTGTGGATATCTGTCATCTGTAGGCACTTAATCTTAGTTGCAGCTGCCTTGCAACAATTTTATTAAAATAATATATATATATACGTATATATTCTCCACCTATTTTATTTCATAGTTTTGTTATATTCACTTTTAAATGCGAATATATGTCTGTAAGCATACATTTCATGAGCTTTTAAACTAGATATACATATATATTATCCTAAATGATTTATATATATTTTCTAATAATAATAAAAGCTGCCTTATATGCTCATAGCTTTTTGCTTAGTTTATAGGGCACTCGGTGTATCATTTTTCAGCAATCATAAATATTCGGCGGTGATCTGCAACTAAAAATGTGTCCTACTTTTTGCTATATAAATTATGTTTATTATTTATGATGAATATTTTATTAATAATAAAACCACAATTTGGTATATTTTTCATAAACATGCTGTTATAGAACAATATATTTTGGCGGATGCTTTGTATATTTTATAAATAATACATAAAGCTCCATATAGCAACAATAACCTTATAAAATAAAATCTTATTAGATTTTTTTTACCTGTCAGAAAAAAAGGCCACATTGTATATTACTATTAATATTGATCCATATTTCATAAGTTGATAAGTTGATTGTGTAGCAGAGAGTATGATTTTATAGCTTTCAAGTATTCAAGTATTCAAGTACGCGTACGTAGACAAATAATTATAATCTATAAATAAGTAAATTAATTACATATACATATTATGCAAGACAACAATCTAAAGCAATTTGTTAAAAGCCGCATTGATAGTAACAACTACACCTAATTAATTGATTCTTTTTTACTTCGACGTTCAACGTTCGACGTTCGAGGAGGTTTCGAAATCGTAAACGAAATCGTACATTAACATACAATATTTACATATTAAATTATATCAATTATAATTTGAAAGTTTTATCAAAATAAATATGAATATTAAAGCTTCGTTTTAATTTCAATTTAAATATTAAATATGCCATATAATATTTCATCTTTTTAAAAGTAATTTCTTTGCAAATATTTTCTACCTACTGATACATCTAAAAACGTAATTGAAGTCATTTTATTTGAACACATACAAATAGGAATTTACTTCGCTGGCAAAAAATATCATAAAATTTAAAACTTTAAAACGTTTACTTTACAGAGCTACATTTAAAACTGCTTATTTATTTATTTATTTATTTGATATTTCATGTAATGCTTTTAATTATTTATTCGTCGGATGTATTCAGAACAATTAAATAACTTTTATATTTTCTGAAATTTATCATAAAATATGTTGCTAACACGTAAAGTTTCATATTTAATAATTGATTATTATTTAAAAAATAAAATTCAAAGTGAATTTTTAATAAAAGTTTATAAACTGTGAATTTGCTGTTATTTGAAAAGAGAATAGCATAACTGTTCAATAAATGTCAGTAACTAAATAAAGTAATAAAACTAGATGTAGTAAAAATAGTAGTACTAATGGCTCTATTAATATCAGACCTACTGTAGTAAAACAAACAAGTTGTAATAATAAAACACCGCACAAAAAATCTTGTAATAAATAAAAGGAACATTTGCTTGCTTTAACTCGCAAATTTCATATTCAAAAACCTACCGAATGATTGTTTATTTTGAACTATATATGTACGCTTTTTAAATAAAAAAAATATATATGATTAAATTGAATTTATGGATGTTGAACTTTGACATTCATATGCAAATAATATTAAAAACTCTTTGAGGTTATTTTATTATTAATAAAATTTGAGTAAATTGAGCAAATAAAAATGTTGTACAACATCACATGCTTATAATTCCCTGGATTTGAAAGTTTGCTGAAAAACTTTTAATAATCATCAAGATTGAGATGATTTTGTGAGTTTTTAATGTGTGCAATCTGGCAAAGAATACTGACTGTCAACATCGTTCATTTATCATTTATTTATTTTGTATAAAAATGAATGTAATGCAGTTTGCTAACGGGTAGTAGAATGGATGTTGATGTCGATTTAATGCCTAAAGCTGAAAGTTGATTATTATAATATGCTTAAACCAGCCTTGTCTACATGTTATTATACTTTTGAAAAGACTAGTTGTCATACAGTTCACGACACCTGATCTGCATACATTTAAATAATTAACTTTTCATGATTTGAATAGTTCAAATAAATTGGTAAAAAAACGAATTAAGTTAAAACCAGTCGACTCAAAATATTTACATATTTATTTATAATAAACAAACATGATTTATATAAATCAATTAAAGAATAAATTGCTTTACAGTAGCGTTTTAGATGGTTTAATAAGAAACTGTTCCACCTTCTGATAAATTAAGACAGTGTGTCAAAAAATTTTAACAAACATTTAATCATTCATTATTCGCCTTTTTTGCGAAAATGACAACACGAAATTATCGTCGGTATTCTTTTTCAAAGAGTAATGATAATAACTTGGCTATAGGCTCTTGTTCATCATAAATATTTTAAACAAGAGCGAGTCAAAAAATCATCAATTTACCATTATTTATGTTCCAAAAATTTTGCTTACGATTTTATTAAAGGTAGTCATTAATAATCGCACAATTCTTGCGTGAAAATTATAGCTGACAGCGAGTCATTTTTTCGATTTGTTATTCACTCTGTTTTTTTTGCTCGTCTCGTATCAATTCGTCTAACAAAGAATTACAATGCCTAAAAATGTTTCATCATTTTTTATGACTAAATGCTCGAGATTATTATTTTAACAATAAAGAAATATAAATGTTTCGTTTGAGTTTTAAAGATATAATATTTTTGTGTGTGTATATAGTGTACACGTATATACAACGTATAACTTCATAAATAATAAACGTATGCAAAGAGAGAATTGAAAATGAATATCTCATCTTCGCAGAGAGTCAAAAACACAAAGCAAAAACAGCTTTAGTTGAAAGTAGAAGCTGAGAATTATCTCGCATCGATGAATTGCTCTTGCAGATTATAATTATGTATGCTAATATGTCAATTAGGTGCATTTCTTGCTTGTGCTTCTGTTGCTTTAGTGCAATTAGCTTTAATAATAATAGAGACAAGGTGAGGGCAAATCGGATGCTTTTATAGTTTGCGAAATTAGCGATGAAATGCGCTGTGCGAAAATCTGATATTGATAAAAACTGAGCGAAAATAAAATAAAAAAACAAAGATTTACAAATGAATGAAAGAATGAAGGCGAACATAAAGATTTGCATGTATCGTAACATGATGTTGTAAATATTATTTCAAGCAATAAATTCCAACCGTTCTTTGTGGTAGTAGTTGGTGCGGTGACGCCTTTCTTTTAAACGCGTTATTTCTCTCAAAAAATTAATCAAACCATATGTTATATAACTTATTATATAGACAGATAGATATAAATAACAATATTTTTTTGCATAGATGCTATTGTAACATAGTCTTTATTAACATTTTGAGCACTTGCATCTTATTTATAATGGACAATTGTTTGGTTGATCTATTTGGTATTCTGAAGGAGTGACGAAGACAAACTTGACATACCTGTTACACCTACGGTTTATTTTCATTTTCAAAAAAACCGACTAATATGCATCAAGTCATAAAATTTTGAAAAATTAATTTACGTTCTGTTCTATTTCATTACTGCATGTTACTTAATCAATCAATTTACTACAAGTATATATTAATTAATTAGAAAAATTCTCGCCTACTTAAATGTTGCTTTGTTTGTTAAAATGACACTATCTTAAGATTCCTAAAAGCATTAGTAACTCAAAAACCACTTTGTGATTTTCTTTCTTACTTATTATACCCACCATCACCGTAAATAGTGACATTTAAACTATAACATGCATGAAATTTTTTTATTAATTCATTTATATATCTATGAGAATATCTAATAAAAATAATCATAATAATAATAATAATAATAATGATAATAATAATAAAATGTGGTAATAATAATTCGTTGTTAGTATCTGTAACATACAACATTTAAGGAATTTCTGGAATTAGAGTAGTATCATATACCACGTATATACATACTTGTATTATACATAACGAATACTACTAAAAAAAGCATTTCCAACTGAGACAATCTCACGCTCCATTCACACAGCTACAATTGAACCTTCGTTTTTTGAAGCGTAAAAAGGATTAGGTTCCAATTATAGGATCACTATCTGAGAACCACGATCTTGCACCAATTATCCTTGCTTTGAATGCTTTGTAAGTGTCGCAACTTTACAAACAAAGCATTAAAAGATATTCCATTATAGTTTAACATCATCGAACGCAAGAAAACCAGTAACCGTTTAGTTCGTAACGGGGAACGAAATCAAATTATTTATGCAAAAGCGGAGCATTTATTGATTTATTGTTAATATCGAAACACTTTTAAACCATCAATAAATTTTCAATACGTAGAGGTAAGTGATTTTTAGACAATTTGTACGGGATTTAATATATATGCGTTAGGTATTTTCTCAACTTTCTTCCCATTTCTATTAAATCACTTCCAGTAACCTAATCGAAACGATTATTTATAATTCAATTGAAACCTTAATATCTACTACATGGATGCTCCAAGCAACAAATTACCATAGACTATTAGCTAGTTAACTCATGTTTATATAGACCTATTCTATTTACACATATGCATACATTCATGCGTAAACTTACGATATTTCAATATACAATTAACATTCTAGTTTATTTCGTTTGAATAATCTATCAAATCGTTATTGTTATGAAATTACTATAAAGAAAAATGAACGTAACGTGCAGCTCAAGTTGTATAGTCATTAAAAACATGAAATGTGTTATAAGAGTAATAGTGGGAGTTGCAATTTAAGTCGTAATGACTGTGTGCTGGTCGGAGTAATTCTATATAAGTAGTAAGTCAAATTAAATAAATTTGTAAACAATTCGTTAATAGTATAGAATAAATATTCTATATACCATACCATACACGTTACTTACACAAATACATATATGATAATAGAAACGGGAGAAAGTTGTAGTTAATAAAATTGTAGTTATCGTAAATAATAACAGTTACATCGAGCCGAAATGTATTAAATTTAATAGATATTACGTTTTACGATAATATATAAATATTTTACATAAAACTAAAATAACAGTATAAGTTGTAAATGAATTTACAATTCCATATATTTTATAGTAGAGTTGTACAAATATGTTTGGTGCGTAGTTGGAGTAAAAAAAATACTATAATACTATTGTACATACATACATACACACATACTATACACACTACAATATACTATCTGGTCGACGCTGAACAATAAAAAAGCAAAATAGCAAAAATTCATTGACTGCAAACCGTCTAGCATGAGCTTGAAACCTATAAACCGACTCCAAAAGACGCATTCATTTGAATTATGCCAAAACGATATTATAATTACAAGTTTCAGTTAATTTAATTTAATAACACGAAACATTTATCCTAATTGGCCATTCGCCCAAAAGTGGCATTTAGGTTTACGCCTTAATTATCATATGTTTTTCACAAGAAAGGAGCAAAAAGTTTCGCATTGCATAATAACGTTAATATTGCTTAATTATTTAAAGACAATTTCTTTTTGCAATTACCATTTCTAGTTGTTTTATATTTATTGCCATATTAGATAATAATATATGAAATATGAAATATGAAATATGAAATACATCAAATCGTTAAGCAAACATTTATTATTAAAACAACAATAATAATCTCGTTTTATATATCATATGCCGTTAATTGTTAATCAATGTGTCTAGTCATGGCCTACTAAAAATTGTAGAAAGAATGTGAAAGGGCGATAATGAAAATAAAAGAGATGTCCCGAAAAACGAGCTACATTCGCTGTTAAATAAAACATAATTAGGAAATATGATCCGTCTTAAAAATTAATTATGATATACTTGATTTTTTCGCGTAAAGATTAAAGTAAACACTTTTATTTAATTCCAACTAAATTAATTTGAATTTATTAGAGGCAAAATGAAATTTAACTTCCATTTTAATTAATTAATATTGTACGTGCAAATATTTGTGGTTCTTGTGATGACAATTAAAAGTTAATACAATATATATATATATAGCTATAATTTAATTTAGACTATTGAAAATGAATGATTTATTATTCAATGTTTTAATTAAAAACATTTGCCACAAATGATAAAGAAATCATAATAATAATAATAAAGTTAAAAAATAGATATTTAGCTCATAGCATATATGTATGGTATGTGTAATAAGTACATGTATGTGCTATATGTACGTACGTATAATGTTGCTATTAAAAAGTAAGTAAACACCTTAGTGAACATCATGTTGTAGATGTTATATCTACACCTCTGTATGTATGTATATTATACAGGTATGTATATATAAAATGTGTAAGAAGAAATGATTTTTATAACATAAAAAAAGTAAACTTTTTCTATATAATTTAAGTATAATAAAATGTTTGAAATAAGCACGAATATAAAACTGTCCTGATTTTTTATTGGGTTATAATTTTTTGGTGTATCCAATCTGAACCATAAATAAGAATCAATTGGAATCGTAACAACGTCTTGCCATAAGACATATTCATTTGTAGCTCAGGGGATGATTAGTGAGTCGAATATAAAATTTGAGATTTATATTAATGCTTTGTTGCAAAATGATCCTACACAACATTACACCAACGTAAGGTGAAATAAATGAAGAAATATTCGCGGTTACGCCAACTAACCACTACCATATGGTTGCTTTGAGATATATTATAGATATATTCAGTTCAACTTGTTGCATTCTTTCTTTGCAAACGTACTCACTGATTATTAAGTGGGTTGACACCAGTACAATGCTTTTTTATATTATTTCGTTTGTTATACTTTTCTAGCATGTAAATCACTACATTATACTGATCTTGAATTATTTGACATACAAGAATAAATAAGGAATGCGCGTGGGGTGAACATACACGTTAATATCACTACATATCTAGCAAATACCACAAATTTATATTTATCGCGATTTGCGTGAGAATTTTATTTTAAGCATCATTTTCAATTAGGCCTTTATTATTCATGGGACTCTCTTTTTCTCCTGTTTGCACTAGCTAGAGAATGTCAATAGCATATGTCTAATATAGCATAGCATGGTAAGTACAAGACGTTGTAGGTACACTATACTAGCAAATAAATACTATACGTATATTTGTCATACTAAATAGTTACCACAATTAAATATTAATTATATTTTAAGCAAATAATCTTTTTGAATGTTGTCGTAAGAATGTTAGTTTTGCATTCTTAGTATATATACACATATAGTCATAAAATTGTTCTACTTTAGGTTTAAATAGCTTTGGTCTGCACGTGTTATTACTACAACTTGAAGCGCTCCTCCTGTCTGATATTCAGATATTATCAGCGCGTCTTGTCGTGTCTCAAATGTTAAATAATTATTTAAATCAATACGAACAATCAATGCATTAATTTGTTGAAAATATGTTAAGATTGAACATTTGAAATGGATTCCCATTTATATTATTGTGAGCTAAACTGTAATAAATTAAAGTAAAACAAAGTCAATTAGATATAAAATTGATAACAAATTGACAAATGAACTTCTTTCACTTCCGTGTCGAAATGAACTAGTTAATTTATTAAGTTGCTCAAAGAAATTTGAAAAGCAAAACATGCATCTAATGATTTCAACATATGAACTATTTTTATGTTCTTATTTGTAAATGCAATTGCACTGCGAACATATATACATATATATACTTAAACTTAACTTATATACTTATATATATATATTGTACATACGTATGTAGATACGTTTACGTATAGTATCATCTCTTTCATTTCACATGCTTGTTGGTTTTTTATTCTATATATGAATCCATTTGAACGTGTGGGCGAAGCGAATATCATTAAATGTAGTAAACATAAAGAATGATCTCCAACCCAGAAAGGTACTTAATAAATAATATTCCTTTTGCAAACTTATAAGGTAGTGAAAAATGCGTTATTTTTATTATTTTGATGGTTCTCTTCTGTAGGCCTTTAAAAGAATATCCACAGAGAACATGTGTATGCGCACAAAGATACCTGCGGTGTATTTTCTTTTACTTTTTTAACATCACATTGTTGCTGACCCGTCTTCTGCTTCCTTTAATATACATATTTAAATAAAACCGTTTAAAATTACTCGAAAATATTTTACATCGAGTGTTAAAAACATTATTTATTAATCGTTGCTTTTAATTTCCTTTCTCTCCTCGGCTTTACGTATATTTCAACTACCATACGAGTTTTGCATAAACATTTACATTGTTAAATGAGAATGCAAACAAAACACTAAGATTTCTTTACATACAACAAGTATATCTACAGAAGTGGGTACTGACTTAAAACTAATCATTGCATCAGATTTCTATGTGCATGTGCTATGCTTGTTTAATGCATAGTTAGTTTATCAAACTATGTAAACTATACTGACTAGAAGATTAACAGGTGACGGTAGCATAGCGTAGCGCATAGAACAGCATAGAAAAGCATAGCTACTGGTTGGTATACATACATATACCACATATACATATATCTATCTATTGTATGTGATATAAACTAAATTGACATCATTAATGATAGATAGGTGATGGTAGTTAGCGGTGGTACGCTGACAAACATTCATTCTATGTAGTATGTATATTTGTTGATTTCATTTTTAGTTTTTATTTCGATTTCTATATGTATGTATTTGGTTTATAAATGCGAGAACTAGCACACATACATATACACAAACACACACAGGCACACACATACACATACATGTTTACTATTTACAACTCTAAACCAGAAAACAAACAAAACGCAATAATTGCGCGGAGATTTTATTTCATGCTGGTTTAAACCTAATCGTTGCACATTTTGCAAGAGCGTCAACTTAAATTGCAACAATTCTTTACAGAGGATTCAAACTCAGCATAACCATTACGTAAAATACAATATAGTGGTATTTTAGTATTCTATCGTTGCCAGTTACTACCTTAAAACGTTATTGAACTACTATAAAAGACATTGAATTACTTGATTATTTTGTTTATACTATTTATTATACATATTTTATATATCTCAACAAAGCACTTTGAAAATAATGGATATTTCCTTTTCACTAAATAAATAAGGTTGTTTAATTGGTTATATTAGTTATTAATTATAAGTAAAGAAACAATTCAACAAGAATTCGTAAACTTTCCAAATCTATATAAAGTTTAATCAATTCTAAACTACAAATAAATGTAATTGAAAAGCTATTAGTAAGTTCAACTTGAATGGATTTTAATTTAATTTTTTTAAAACTTTTTAATTACTAATAAGTAAGTGAAACCAACTTTATATATTTTATTTAATGAAAAAAGTGCTTAAACACTTTATTAATTTTGCAACCACCGTATCAACAAATTTAGATGATGATTTTGAAAAAATAGTTTAATAAACTAATAATAATCATCTGTATGGGTGTTTTACACGCAACTATTTTATGTCGAGATATTTTTGCATGCTGAGGAAGTTGTAGAAATTTAATGATTTCAAAAACGATTAACTTTATCAAAACATTGCTTGTAATTTTAATAATTTTCTCCTTTAAGTGATACTATAAATTGTTGGATCATTAACGTTTTGATAAAGTATGGAATTCTATGTAAAATAATTAATAAAAACCAACCGTAAATTTTCATTTCGATGATGATAAATATGCAATAATTTATTCTTTTTCCATAGATTATTAGAAGATTTACGCACATGCAATGTTACTTATATTGCTTGCTATATTGCTAATTTTAATCAATGTTACATGTATAATAAACAGTTTTATAATCGAAATGAATATAAAAATGATATTTAAATTAACATATAACGTCGACTAATATTTAAATATTGTACATACGCGCACACATTTAATTGGCATGCAAACAAATGTTATAAACAATATTTTTTCGGATTAAAAATGAATTAATTCCTATATCTATCATAACCCTAGGTTAGAAATATAGTTTTATAAGCGTTGTAATTACGCATAAACGATTAATTATCAATTAAGTGGTAGTAATAAATAAAATATACCTACTCAGGCGCCACATGCTTTACATAACGAAGTGGTTCCAAGCAATGGCTAATGTTTCACTAACACACCACAAACAACAGCCATTTTCATATTTTACTTTAAAGCATTTTAAACATATTGCACACATTAAAATGTACAATATTATATTATTTATCTCATATACTATACTCAATACTGTATGTATTATATATGAGATCGCAAAAGAATTTCAATTCTTCTAACATTTTTAATTAAAACTATTTCATCATTTCAATTTGAATATTATTCATTTAATTTAATGTCTCTAATTAATAAGCAAAGCTTGAAAATGTACGTTACTTTCAAGCACCCTTAAAACAACCCTTAAAACTGATTTTAATCAGCTAAATTTATCAAATCAGATAAAAGTGTTAAATAGTTTTTTTTTATATACATAATTAAATACAAAAAAAATGCAAAGAATGTTCATTCAAATAACTCTTATTTAGGAAGTTTTTTAGA
The DNA here is from genome assembly GCA_030264715.1 of Adinopsis sp. GC000173. Taxonomy (NCBI): domain Eukaryota; kingdom Metazoa; phylum Arthropoda; class Insecta; order Coleoptera; family Staphylinidae; genus Adinopsis; species Adinopsis sp. GC000173. The sequence goes on from JARJDW010013408.1 coordinate 132,989, forward strand.
AACTCAATTTATTCGAGATTTTATCACTTTCGTCGTGCTGAGTGTTAACATTTGGCAACATCACTTATTAAAAATACAAAATAAAATAATCTTCCTTAGAATTATTACAGTTAATTATTTGAGCGTATAAAAACGTACGTTTAAATAATCTTCGCATTTAAGATTTAATACGCTATAAATCACCATAAACAAATTGGAAAAATAACAATGGGAATATTATACACACATGATAAATCCATTTTAATGTATGGCTTACATAAGCACATTCAAGAACAAATTTGTATTAAAGCTGAAGATTTGCCAAGCTATCTTCATAACCTACATTAAATTCTCGGCAACTTGTTACGCGCATAAATAATTTCCAACGAAAATCGATTATCTATTTGTTTATTTTGTCGGTAATAAATTAATCATCAAATTATTAATTGAATATATCTATAATTATTATTTGCATTTCGACACTCGCAAATTACCTCACATTTTCGACAATTTTCATAGAAAATTTCAATCGGCAAATTAATTACACGCTAGTGCGAGATGGTGAAAATAAAAGCTAATTAACATTACTTAAAATAAATTTGTTAGGAAGTTGAAAGAAGTTTATTCAAAATTCAACGCTTTACAATTAACGAAAAAAACAAACTTTATTAAAATAATTTGAATTAGCTAATTATAAGTTTTTTGCATGGAATAATAATTTTTCTAATTCTTTTATTTATATAAAGTGGATGTTTTGTCTCTTGGGAGAATAAATGCATGGCGATGAAGAAAACTTAAAGTGGCTATCTCTAATTAGTCAAATTAGACTTTCCAAACTAATTTAGCATTGTTTGAAATGTTTTGAGATTCTGCAAATAGCTTTGGGAAATACCAAATTTACAAATGTAAAAGATAAAAATAAATTAATAAACTTATTATTTACGTTTGTATACTTAATGTATCAAAATTCTTTATTTTTGTGTTTAGTTTAGATATTATTATTATTATTATTATTATTATTAGTATTATTATTATACACATTTATATATAAAAATATAGACAACATAAACAAAATTGAATTGAATTTTTTATAAACGGAAAATCAAGTATTGTAACGCAGAAATCGCCGAGAATTCGAGGATGTCAAAGAATTATGAACTATAAATCGTAATATTCCTATTTTTATGGCAGTTCCATACTATTACATTCTTTAATATTTTGTAAATCAACTGCACTAAAAGCATGAATCATTCACCATATAAAAAATAAATAAAATACAGATTGTTCTTAACTTATCAACTTTAATGTGAAATGCATCGTTTTAGTTTCGAAACGTTAATAGAGTGCTCCTAATCTCCTCCTCATATATTTTCAACGTCAACGAATTAAATCAGCAAGATTTCGTTTCAATTATACATATTGTATTTATATCTTCTATTACCACCTATTTGCAGATTGAATAGTTTTTTAACAAAAAATTTATCATTACAATAGATTGGTGAGTGCATCACATACACATACATACATACATACATACAAGAGAATTCATTAAAACTTTCAAATTCATTTCAGCTAAATCGTTGAAATAATCGATACATAATTTAAGTTCTCCAATCACAACAATGAATAAATTTTTCGTTTGCAAAACTCATATTTATTGTGTTAACCAAAAAAGTACACGTATGTATTTATATTGCGGGAAATATCGATTAGCTTCTTCAATATGTGATGAGTGTGTAAACCAGAAATGGAAATGAGTTGTGAAAATGTATTTTTATGTAATGGAGAGTTTAAAGTTAGTTGATTGTTATACAAGTTGGAGTACAAAGTTTAAACTTTCATTATAAATACGCTGTTGTTGTTGTTTTTTTTTTAGTATTGTACAGTTTGACATTATTTTTTAGTGAAAATATTAATAACGAGATGCTACGACTAATTGAAGTTTGTTTGCATTTACTGTTAAAGTAAATCTTTCATTTTTGTTGCAAAGTTTTAAATACGTGAGTCATGAACAAATATTTGCTTGGAAAAGTGTCAGAAGATGAAATAATATGTTTCCGATGTAAGAATCTAAACACGCTCATTTATTTAGATAGAATAATCACATAAATTTATTGAATTGTGTATTTGCATCTCGTAAGATAAATATTATAAAATCGATTAGTTTTTGTAATGAATGTTGAAATATGAGGTATGCATATTTTAAAGAAATTTTAATGAATTCGTGTAAGTTATACAATTGTGACACTTCTCATGTGTTTGTTGTAATGGCCAATAATGAAGAATGTTATGAAGTCTGAAAAATTCATTAATTTTATGTATAAACAAATGGTTTTTAACCTAACTAAAAATCCACAAAGTATATTTATCCATTAAACAAAATGGTCTTTGTACCTCATATATATAAAACTACATTTAGCCTAAGGTTGAAAAAGCCACAAATGTTGTTGTAACATCTACATGCAAAGAGTCATTTTATTATTGTAGGATACTTTATGTACGTTGATTACTATTATATTGCCAATCAATAAATATCCTCAAAGGAAAAGATTTGATAAATTATAAATTCTCCAAACAATGTAATTTAAAATAAATTTGCAATTAATACTAATGCAATTTTATATGAATATTTATAAAAAAATTATATCAAAATAGTTGCGCTCTGTTTTTATGCGAATTTATAACATAACATGCCTTGTCGACTGTTATTAAAACTTAATTTATTTGTAGCACTTAATTTGTATTCTATACCAATTACCGAGTTTATTGCTTTTTATTTAAAACGAAAAGCAAGACAAAATCTATTTGTTGTTAAGTAATGTTTTTTATACTATCGCTGCGGCGCATTCGATGCATTTTATGCAGTTTTGCACGTTTTGAAATTATTCCAAGACGAAAATACAATCTATATCCCCAATCTATACTACCACATCATTAACAACTTTATTGTCTTCTTTTTATATTTTTGTAGTGAAAAAAAACGAGAGTAAAGTTATTTTTATAAAAAGTCCCGATTTAATTAGCGTTTTATTTTAAGCAAGACTACTTCAAAAGTGATAGGTTTATTAAAAAATAAAAAGAATTATATGCTGCTACTTAAAGTTAAATAAAATTAATTCTCCTTTTCTATATCAAAGTGAAATCAATAATAATTAATTAACATCACGTTCAAGTTATAATATTTCTTAGTTTCTTAGTTTTGTTTTGTTTTTGTTTTGTTTTTTATTTTTTTTGACTCGCCGGCTCCTTATTTATTAATTCATAACTACTGGTTTTGTAGTCTGTACGAACGTTTCTATCCACATTCACCATTACAGCGAAAGATTATCAAAATAAAAGATCTGTTAATGATGGTAAGCAAACAAACTGTAATGTGTTACCTTCTGTGTAAAGAAGTTATCTGTTAATACTGTCAACTGTAATTAGAATAAATAGAAACGAATCTGTTCGGTAAAAAATGTGAAAATTAGCGTCAATTAAATAAAGCTGAAAAGTTATTATAATACATAATGGAAATTGATGTAGTTTGGAAAGAAAAGTGGTATTTGTATGCAATTTAACTTGCAAATGAAAATACAAATAGTGTTATCCGTTAAGTTGATTACAGCTATCGTGATTACGAATGAACGTAGAATATTATTTATGATACGATATCCTACCTTTGGTAGCAGCATTAACCCTATCCAAGTTTGCAAGAGTTATGGACACAGGGCTGATGGTGAGTTGTACGTCTACATTTTCATTTCCTTCCGGTTTCCGACCGATGAATATAGCTGTATACCGGAATCTAACAACTTGTCTACACTTAGTTCCTTCCCCATCGTGCAAGATTTTTGACACCTTAATATTTTTGTCCCTTTCTAACTTGCCAGGATTCTTAAAGTATCGCTTAACATATACATGAAATAGTAATGTTTTATTATCATTAGAAGTTTTGATATCACTGCTAACTTTCCCGGAGAACACATAATCTGCATTTTCAATTTCAGCAACTAATCGTTGATCGTCATTTATTATCTCCGAATCGTATTTGCAATAAGGCGCGTACGATAATGCATGACGACGCGTTAATAGCCGGTGATAACGCGTACTAGTCGCCGCACTACTCGTGGTACTATCAGTAAAAGGACAAAACGCTGCTGCCATCAATATCAATAGAGATATTAGCAGTCGCATTTTGGATGTCCTTTTTATTAATGTATTTATGTATTAATGTATTATGTATATATTAATAATCTGAAAGAACTTAAGCAACACGCACGACTACAGACACCGCATGACTGAGTCGTGAGTCCACGCACAGTACCGCTCTTTCCTTAAGCTAAGCTAGGTTCACACTAACATCTCTTCGCATTAGTCTATCACAGAGTGTGTGTCTCGTTGGACACACTCATCCCATCATTTAAATAATCAACAATTAGCTCTCCTTGTCTGCTTCTTACCTTTATATCTATATACAATACAATAATAAGTTTTTAAAATAAATTCCAACATTTTACGAGCTTGATGTTAGCACCAATAAATGGGTACGTGTGAAGACTTGAAAACATCCCCAATAACCAAACACGAGCTAATATTGATAACATATGGTCGACTCGTTATGCAAATATTACAATGCTTTTTTTAAATCACTATTTATTGTAAGAAATTCCACTGCAGCATCTTTCCATACGAATGCTCTCATACTCTCAAACTCTCCATTCTATCGTTGGTTGGTTGGTTGCATTTAACGTAACGTTACGTTACGTATAAAAAGTGCTCTGATGGAAAGAAATTGTTTCATAGTTTGGTGCAATTTCGAGCGTCGATAAAATCATCTCTTATTTAATTAAAATCAAATTTCATTTCTAAATAAAAAATCAACGCACGTTTTAATATCGCTTAATATCGCTTCAAATTTAACATTAACCAACCCCCAGGTGCGTACAATTTTTTGTTCTAATTAAATTTCAACTCGAATGCGCAATAAATGAGTAAAGTCCCATGCAATCTATATCCAATATTTTATTGGCATAACGTTCAATTGATTTTCGTTTTAGTTACCTTTAATGCACAAATTCATTTTGATCTAAATTATGAGGAGGCAGGCATTTTAAGAGCTGTTACTTAAATTTTCTGACAACTCGACAAGTGATTTATAAATTATAACTTAAATACTTTGACGTGCTATTTATCTCCGACTTGGATGTTCGTTGCAGCTTCTTTTGGCGGTAAAGCTACTGCGCGTGCTTCCATCTAACAATCATACATTATCCTTCAAAGATCAATCATAATCCGAAAGTTTCTTTTCCGAATTTTTTATACTCGCTCGCATCTCATCATTATTTATGATATCGATTTATTAAAATGCTCCTATCAGCCTACTTAATATTATCCCCGAACGAACCTTAATCTTTCAACGATAGATGTACATATACACCACGTAGGTACTCGTACATACCAGACATACGTGTATAATACGTATAAACAAACAAACAAACACACACTGTTAAACAACCACACACATATTTTATACAACGAGTACAACGAGTAGTAGTTAGTTACTATCATTATTTTATTATAGTAATTAATTAAAATGCTTTGTTTTCCATACTTCAGATTCATAAAATAATTGTATAATATTCGTTTTAGATAAATTTCATTGTAAAATCAATTAGTGGCTGCCCGTATTTGTTTATCATTAATTTATTATTTCTATTTGTACAATATTTATTCGAATAATATATACATATTTCGAATTAAATAAATTCTCTGTCTCTGCAAATGCGTATGTATTTAAGTTTGATCAAGTTTTAGATGACTGAAACGAAGTTGTAATAAAAGCATTATATCCTGCAGATTGCTTCTTCTAATCTAAGTAATAAAGAAACGTCATACCTAACTCTGAAAAGATAATTAAAAAGTTACAACTTTACTGAAAATAAGACGATGGGGGATTTTGTAAAACCGACCTTGAGCTTTAAAATAATTACCAAAAAAAATCTAAACGCTAATCAATTTATTCGCAATATTTACATTCTATTGACTACTACATACATATAATATATCTAGTAAATTACGTATGTAAGTAGATGCATATATAAAAAGTTTATGTATCAATTGTTCTAGATTATGATAAATTCCTGGAATGTTATTGTTAGTTGGTCATCCCACATGGTACAAGGTACGTGATGGTTATAATCAAGATAATTTTCATATAACGTATACGTAATAAATGCGTATAAAATATAATTGTGAGTTATATAATTTACTCTATTAAAATATAGTACGTTTGCTCCTATATATTTACTTCTAATAACCTATTGTTAATAAAAACATTTACTACCAATAAATAGCCTACGACACCTAACTAGGCATTTTTATGCCTTGTTTTCTTTATTCAATATTATTTTATCCACATATTCATTTTATATACATATATTGTAGATAGTATACGTACGTAAATACATTTATACATTGTACGTGTAGCAATATAATACTATAGAATAAATTAATAATATTGTTCAATACAATAATAGATGCTAATTTTAATTTAGCAACAAATAGCTTTAACATGATAATTGAATTGTAATAACATAAAATAAAATAAATTATTGTTGCAGATGATTTTCGGTGACACAATATTGTATTAATGAACATCAACATGGAATTATGGTAGCTACAAATTGGAAGTTGTATGGCAGCGGCTTGCCGCAGGTAGGTTTAATTTTTAAACTTATTATTTCTATTAATTATAAATCATATTGCATTCAATCTATTATACAAAGCCTCTAATTGGGTTTTGCGTGAAATTAAATTAACGCTAGAGTTTTCTTCTCGATTATATTCAATCAAATGAGCTACCTTGTTGCAATTTGTCGACTTAGACTAAAACTAGTAAAAATTAAGGAAGCGGAAACATACGTGTCGCTATAAATAATAATATTGTCAGATTAATTATATTAAATGTAAGATTGAAAACTCGAGCCTCCATAAATTTAACAGCAATGATCTAATTATAGAATATTATTAATGTATGTAGTCTGAATTTGTGGAAGGTGAATATGGTGAGAATTTATAAACACCATCTTATATTAATTAGTTTGATTGTGTATTTATTCATTTGGATTAATTTGTATTCAGCCGTCTATTTACGAGCATTTGCAATTGATTTTATGTAGTCATTATAGAGTAATTGATTGTTCCTTAGAAAATTGCTATAAAATTTATATTCTAATACAATTACGATACGTTATACTTGGGAAAAAAATAACATTCTTCAGTAAATAGTAAATAGTACTGTTAGGATTTAAAACTCTCAAGCTGTTTAAATCCTATAAATGCTAATATAATTAATCTATTTGCTATAATTAATAAAATCAATGAAATACAAATCAGATATTAATTAAATCAAATATTAATGACTAATTGCAAGTACGTATTAGTATTTGTTAACTGTACACGTATCAAATCTCAAACTGTTAATTTCTTGGAACAATATTTTATAGTATTTTGCGAATAATTATTTTTCACATTGCTGCGGCAAGCCATTAATAACATTATTGTTTCTTAATCTCCTGACTCACTCTGGTTTTGTTTAAAAAAAACACATGAACACACACACACACACACAAACGTTTAGCTTTAAATAAAGGCATGAACAATTTAAATAATAAAAATACATATCCCATTTGTCGATAAAATCGTATGATACATAACACACATACGTAGATATAAAAATGAATATGTATTTTACAACTACAACCAATTTATTACATTCTAAAATGCAATATTGTCAATTTACCATACTATTATAATCACTATATTCATTTTGCCACATATGTGATATGTGGTTGAACACCTATGGTGCACTCTATAAATTATTAATGAGCCTATAAAGTTTACTCGTAAAATTAAAAGTATTTGATGCAATAAATAAAATTAAATGATTTGTTAAATTACAACATTTTCATAACAATGTTCAATTGACTCGTTTTAAAATTAAATTATGATTTATTTAATCAATAATTATACGTATACATAATTTTATTTCTTTTTTTATCCACCCCACATAATTTGCGCGTAAAACGCAATAAATTCATTGCTCTCCGCCGTCTAAATGTAAACTAATTTCTCTTACCACAACAAATACAATTTAAAAATGTTGTTACTCTTTTGCCCAAACCATTTCACCTCCAATTATACCTTTTTTTAATTTAGCTTAATTAATGTTAGTTTGTGCCCATACTCGCTTATAATTACATTATAAACGCTCATGTTTATTTGCATCGTTTTTGTATGTTTCCCCAATTTAAATTTTCGCATTAATACGCGTATACCAATTACATTTGTCACTAACAAATTTTTATGTGAGCATTTTCTCGTGCTTGTTATTTTTTTTTGTTTTTCAATAAACAACCAACTAATACGATTTGTAATTTAAATTAATGAGCTTGTTTTAATTGTTAACAGTGCGTTGTTGTGATTTCACGAAATTAATTTATTTGCGCTATTTAATCACCCAAGAAAAAGATTAATGTATTATGTGTGAGTGTGTATGTATGGATGTGTGTACGTGTGTACGTGTGTGTGTGTGTGTGTGTATGCATATACAAAGAAAAAATATGATGCAAATTTTCTTAGAAGGTGTTTTAATTAGTTTTTTGTTTCAATGAATCCGACATCCACCTCCGCAAAAGGTTCGCTTTTTTTTCTTTCGTATAATGAATCAGTTTTGTTTAATCGTAGCCGCTTATATTCGCATTTTAATCTTTTGAAAGGCCATTTATAATTTTGTTAGTTGGCATTTAGTGTGGATGCAATTTTATATAATGAAAATCTATTGAAAAATTGCAAATTTTGTCATAGTTTTTAATTAATATGCATAGCTTTTCATAAAGTAAATACCATTTACATAAAAGGCGAAGTGACTTTTTTTGCATCAACCTTTAATAGCTCTTATTGTAACTCAAGTATTTTCTATTAACTGTACCTAGATATTCACTGGTAGTCTATAATTAGCAACAAATAGAAAATAACCTTTCGCAAATGACGATATTTTCAATTGTCTCAAATTCATTCTACATTATGCACTCTGATATCTTTTTTATGGTCATTCCAATGGCGTATCAATCACGGTTAATTAGAAATCATTGATGTATGATAATTAATGCATCATCAATATTAACGTCTTAATTTGGATAAAACTTAGTAGGTGTTGATGATTTTTATTAGTTTGTTTGTGGTAGAGAAACTTCCTAGGAATAATGTAATGATAAACAAACTGGACGCGCAACTCAACTATAAACGTTTTTTTTTATATAAAATGATATTAAACATTTTTTATTGGACAACAACATTCGAATAATATCACAAATTTATTTGGTTGGACGGTTGGCTGGAAAAAATGCAAACCACTAATACAATATAATTAACATAAAAAGAGATTTTATCTTGTAAATTTTTGAGGGAAATGCTTTTTTGTTTGATAAAAAAAATATTTTACACCTTCAATGAAGTTTTTATATTCATATAAAAGTTGTTATAGTTTGTATGATTATTTCATAAATTACACATTTATTATTCATTAAAATTCAAATAGTTTTTTCTTATAACGTTGCATATTCAGATACACCACATTTGCAATATTTTAGTGCTCCTTTTTAAATAAAAACATCAAACTGCATAAAATTTTCAAATTGCAATGCAATTTATATTTTATTAAAACAAAATGTGAGATCATTTCTTTAAATTAATACATAATTTAAATAATATTTGCGCTGCATAAAATATACCATTTACAAATTGGCAGAATTTTCTAATAAATTATTAAACTAATGATAATTATGCAGCAATAATAAACCGTACAATTTCAATTGAATTACAACAAAATTATTTTTAAAGCACAAATTCAATAATAAAATTTTCAGTATTGAATTTAATGAATCATTTTAAAAATTAATTTAACATCCTAATTAAATTATGCAATTTTTGTTTAACGCTCTCAACATTTACGTTTAACTATAACAATAATTAAACCAATTTCTACATGTATGTTGTCATTAAAAAATATACATACATATATATAATCTGTCAGCTATCAGTGCATTCCATCAAGCACACAACAATAATATTTTGAAACATTTATATATAAAATTTGCGTTAAAAATCAATTATAATCCGTTTTCAATTAAAACAGTAGCTTAGAGCTAAGCTTCTGGAATAATCAAGTAAGCTTTCATAATTTAACCTTTTACAGCTTATATACATCTATATATATATAGTATATGTACATATGGAATATACATATAAGTTAGTAGAAAGAAACTATTATTTTGCTTTAATTTGAAATAAAATTGTTGTGCTAAATAAAATGATTCATATCGTAAATGACCTAATAAAACTTATCACTGTTTTGGAAGTAACAAAGCGCGTAACTATTTTTTTTTCCAACAAAACAACATTTACAATACATTACAACTCAATAAATTTATAATATAATTTATGAGCTCATTATGGTCAAGTTAAATAAATATGACATTGTACCATACTAGAAAATTATGATTTGATTATTGATTATATAATTTGATAATGTATAATATAAAATTTTGAAGAATTGGTGAGTGTATACAAATAGCTTTACTTTATTCGACATTATAATCGATTCTTCGTACATGAAATATCGTTCATTTTATTAATGCCGATGTGAGGCAACACATTCCATATTAAAAAGGAAAACAATTTTGAATTCAATTTATTGCATTATCGAAAGCTAAAAATTATGTTAGGTGTATTTTAAATTTCAACGCGCTGCATATTCATTATTCAAACAATATTTATAAGCATCGATTTTTATTCAAAAATTAAACTTTCGTAAAAGCTTCTAGGAAACGCAGAGTTCGCTGTTTGAATTTCGGAAAATTAATTATTACCAATTTGCAAAATGCGAATCGTTTAAATTCATCATTCAATTATCAATATCCACAAATTAGAAAAGTACATATTTGTTTTGTTTTTGTTTTTTCTCTTTCTCTCTGTCAATGTTAATGGAAATGATTTCAAAATAATAATTCCATTTTGTTTAAATAAAAATGTGCGAACAAGTTACGTGCAAACTATTCTTAAACGACAAAGGACAAATGATTTATTTTATTAATCACTTACACTTGAATTCGATACTATTAAGTATTTTCTCCACAACAAATTAATCATATTTGAAACATACCAATAAATAATCAACATTAGTTTCTAAGCTCTCTCTCTACTCCTGAGTCCTGGTAGAAATATCATTTGCGAGCTGAGACTATACAGTGGCAAACATTCAATTTTACATTACTTTCAGTCGAACAAATTCTATTAATTTATAGTAAGAAAGTAAGCAGCTTAAATGTAAATTTACATATATATGCTTACATTAAATTTCCAATAGAATTCGATCGATTCATAATATATAATATATATATGTACACACTATATAATTTTATTAGATAATATTACAGCTTATTTTAAGGAAATGTGTGTAATGTTTTACATTCACACCAGTCCGTACTAATATGATTGATTATATTCAACAGCATATTATTGCTGAATTGTGTTTTGTTCATGTCCATTACAATGAAAAACATTCTAACGTCAAGTATTTTATCATCAAACAAATAATTTAATCAATATTTCAAGTAATGTATACTGGTGGTGTGGTGATGAATTTAGAACAATGTGCAAAAATATTTTGGATCAAATTTTAATAAACATCTGTTTTCTAAAACGAGCATATTTTATAATATTATGTCATGAAACTTTTATTATCACGAGTGGAATTTTATCCCTTAATTTAATTATGATTGAAAATATTTGATCTGTTTTAATATGCGTATTGATTTTACATATAATCACATTATTAAATTGCTACGACCATTCAAAATTGTCAAATTTGTTGCACCAATACTGCGCTTTTTTGCTTTTTCTAATTTTGTATTGGAATTCAATCATTACTGTCATTAATTTATAAATAATAAGGCATATGCTTATATTTCTATTATAAAAATTTTTATTCCCCGGATGGTAAAAGCTTTTCAAGTTTATAAATAGCTTTTATGTTTTGTTATTTTGCTATTGTTAGGATGCTATATTATTCAATCATTAATTAAATAGTTTATAACGATTTTTTGGAGGATTTTATTATTATGCGCTAACAATAATGATGTAATTAAAAAATTGATTAAAATAATGCCCATGTAACTGTTATTGTTATTAACATCAATATCCAAAACCATTTACTTTAATCAACATATGTTAGAGTACGTAAACAAAGCGCAATTTGTTGACCAACTAAACTTAACACGCACACTTGCACCTTTAAGCACTTATTTTTTCTCGCGTTTCAAAAAATCTATAATTTTATCCACACAACTACTGTTGCTTTGTGCAATTACTTTCCTTCATTACGAAAACGATGTAAGGTAAAATAATAGACGTTAAGCAAAACTGCATAAGCCCATACAATTTAATTACGATCATTCAACAACACATTCATTTCTTGTACATCAAAAAGATTTCCACTTACTGCTAAATATGTTAATACTACCTTACTTATTAGAAATATTGTATTTCATCATTTTAAACGCAACATATACAAAACAGTAATAAACCATGCGCTATTTCATAAGAAAGATTATAATATTTAACCTCTCTCCTAATAGTTAATGTTCATACAAGTAATTAAAGTAACATGGAATGGAGTTTTAACAAATATCTGTCCTGTCAATTGTAATATGATAAAATTGTGTTATGTATTACAAAAAGTTTTTATACAAAAAAAGAAAACAATATTAAAATGTAATACTTGTAATTTTTTTACACTTCCTGTGTTCCTATGTATATTTTTACTTTATTTGATCAGTTTCGGCAGCTTTATATCATAATTTGAAAACTACAATACAATTTACAAATTGCATATAATTTGATTATTTTGTAGTAGTATTATATAAAATCATTGAATATAAATAATCTAAATTCTATCTGAGATATCCACACTATTCTTTTTGACTTAAAAGCATATTTAATATCCAATTTTACATGTATTATAGTCTAAATGTCTTCTTCTTAATTGTATCTATCTTCAAGTTGCGCCTTTAATTTATTTCATTATTTTATTGCCAAATCCGACTGAATTTGTTGTTTAGCGTTCCTAACTTTGATTTCAAGACGATAAATTTTGTTTTCAGCTGGAAATGTGAAAATTTTCTTGTAAATTATTTAATAGTGCGTATGTAACGCTCGATTTAAAGTTAAAACCTCCACATAAAACAAGTTGTATTCTAGATATTCATTCAAATTTTTATTAGGTATGAAGAGTAGCATCTTTCAAATGTATACCGCGATTTAGCCTTATATATAGCCAATTATATTTTTGCAGTCCAATTTTCTATTACTTTGTTGTCTAAATTGGATTGAATTTGAAGTAAAGTAAAATTAGACTAAGAAGATGAACGATATTTTATTAAAAATTTCCATAAAATATGTTATCAAGGTTGTGTTCTTATTGAAAGACTTTATATTACATAGTTTAAAGAAATCTTTACGACAAAATACTAATTTTTGTATCTTATAATTTAATGTAATATTATAGTTGATTGAAGAACTTTTTACTTGGTAAAACTGATTAATATTTAATAAAGAAGAAATACATGGTTTAGTTTTACTATTTATTCGTATGCTGCTGACTGCAGTTTTGACATTCGTCATTTTCAAAACTATAGTCGATATAAATAGTTTATAACAAATTTAGAAGAAAATTGATTAGAGATAGTATAGTTGATATGTACATTACAACAAGGTACTAAACTAATTTGTAACATCAACAATTGTAGGTGGCACTAATTTGCCGATATCCTGCAAAAAAATTTATTGCTATTTGAAACTCATGATACAACATCTTGATTCATATCACTTAGATGATGGTATAACAATCCTAATTTCACCTAAACTAATTCATTAAAATTATTTTGTAATGTTTTATTCAAAGCTTTCTTTGGTCATACAAAGTTAAATTATACATATACAATGAGTATAATAAAACTACCAAATATATAAGTACATATATTACTGTGTAAAAAGGTGGGACATCAGCATTTAAAATTGAGTCAAATATATGTCTAGAAAGATTAACGTATTATGGTAGTAATACAAGACAAGCAAATAAATACATTGCATGAAAGATGTAAAATGTATGTGCAGAGCAGTAGATTGTAGGTACTGACTGCTACGAGTAAAGGTTCTTTGTGAAATTGCCGTAAGTGTTAGTTTATGTGTATTTGTTGGGCCTCTGGTGTGAATGGTTTTGGTTTTTGTACGTAGCGTGTAGCTGTGTGTATACATACATGCAGTAGCAGTAGCTGTGCAAAGAGGAAGTAAAATCGCTCTAAACCGTAGTAATTCATCATAACAAATGCTACAAGTCGTACGAAACGTATCTAACATGTCCATTCTATTATTGCGAGAACAAAATGTGCGCAAATAACTTTTGGTATGCTGATAGGAGAGCTTTTATTGTGGACAGCTTATGTTACAGTTTTCAAAGTTTGTTTTAATAGGATTTGATACGCGCGTATGTGATTTTATTGCCTTTTATAAATGTATTATAAAATATGAAACATTCTAAAGCCATAGAGCTAACAACACTAAAGGACAAACATGCATGCGAGTGTATAGTAGTAGTTGGCAACAATTTGCAAACGAGATATATATGTTGAACAAATTTAATTTTCTATATTTAATTACTAATTCCCTAAATCCCTTTTTTGTGCTCTGAACTTTGTAATATCACTACTAATAGTGAGTAGTGATAATAATATTGAATTGCAATGCAATCAATGATGATTATGATAAAATGTAGTAAACGGTGAATGCTGATATAAAGTTATAAACTATAATAAGCATAAAACATCTTTATATTTTATAGATTCCTGTCAGCATAAGCCAGTACGGGCAGTACATACACGTACATACACGTACATACATACATATCGTAGTACATACATACATACATACATGCATAGTACCAATACCATGTGAAGCAGCTTTAAGTAATATTTCTCGACTATTTTGCTGCCAATAATTGTTTTAAATTACTTTAACATAACGTTATCCTTGGTGCATAAATGGGATTGCAAATATTAAAGGTACTTTAATATTGTTGACTCCCACAAAGTTATGATATGATTAAATAATAATTCTTAATAATGGATATTAAAACTAGTTGAAAATCGCATATGCGGCTATAAGCTTGTCCATTTATTAAACTTTATTATTATTTTAGTAGCATCAGTAGCAAATATGACAAAGGAGTATTTATTTATGGTGCGAAATTTATTGTTGAACTTAAGGTCATAAATTCCGGCCATTATTCTTATAAGTGTTGTTCAAGTTTAGACAAAATATCGTTTTACACCGCTTAATATAATAGATTTGGCTTGTTTCAATTTGTGCCCGCTTTTTTGTCTTTTACGTATTGTTGCTGAAAAAAGAAGTGGGTTAAAATTTATTAATGCCTGCTTTTAGGATTTGGACGCGTGGACGTCGCTGAGTAACTCAATAAATCTCTTTAAATAGAGGATAGAAGCTTTGACAAAAGTGTATAATATTTTAGTAGATTTTCTTCGTCTTCTTCTTCTTCTTGAGGCGCTCTTAGATGGTTATTTAAACTAGGAAACAAAATATAGGAAAAGAAGACAGCCACGGCCGCCTACAACTTGTGCAAATAATCGCGCAAATAATCGTTCAAATGTTGATTTCCTTTTGATAAATGGAAATAAGAATAACCGACAAAGTAAATAATGCATAATGCATTTCAAGTATGTTGTTGGTATGAATTTTACCAACATCAACATCGATTGGTAAACAATGCTGCACCTAGTATTTATCAGGATATTCTGACATTGTACATACAAACTATTGCAATATTTGTGCAGCCACAACATTCAATTTATTTCATTTAACTCTTTTTTTTATAATATCATACTACTCTACTGCTCTCCGCAAACATTTTAAACAATTTAAACGATTAAATGATATTGTTTTTAAACCAACTACCGACTGACTATCACTTTATTTATGAATAATAATATTGATATGATAAAGAATAATAATATTCAGCAGGAGTTGAATAAAATAAAATAAAAAATTGTATTGTAGTAAAATTCACCTGCAACTTGTTTTTATTATTGTAAATCCATTTCACATTACATTGCATTGCATTGCATTGCATTGCATTGCATTAATGATGTGTCAGATTTAAAAGAGTCATGAAATTGATAGGTGTTGAGGAGTGGTATTTGCTTTGAAATATTATGTTTATTATCGGAACATGCGTTTGCACCGTTTGTACTACCATTTAGCATTCACCGAAAGAAAAGGGTAGTTTTGTATTGTAGGTAGGATCGGTGTGTAGAATTGGTAGGATCGGTAGGATCATTGTTCCAACATGATTGCAGCAGTTGAATTGCTTTGCTAAAATCAATTGCTGATTAACTAAGTTATTTATGTGTGTTATTCAAATAAATTATACGTGAGCCATTAGACCCTGGAAATCGTTCATAAATTGTGGCTAGACTTCACAAATGTGTGATGTCACACATTCATAAATTCACTTTATTATAACCAGGTAGCCTTTTTGTCGGAAATCAGTACAATATTGAGCTTGTTAGTAAGTTACAAATAGTACTTTTAAGAGTGGGATGATCCCGGTACAAGCACATAGGGCGCACAGATAATTAATGATGACGCCAACATCCGTAGCAAGATTATGACAATGGCTGTAGAAAAGACGGCAAAACGAGGGTGTTTGACCATCCTACCACTTTTCAACTAGCTTACATAAAATACACATTTACAACAACATACGCTTTAATGAAATTATTTTCTAATGTGTCAGAAAAAAAAACAACGTTACTTCATAGCCAGCTAGCTATTCGTAGACTCGTACTATGTTGAAAGAATCAATCATCATATTTTGACGATGACGAAGAGAATGCATCCTATCATTAATACGTCATTTCAGATTTAATTTACAGCACGTGTATAAGAAGTTTGTTGACCAAAAAAACACAACGAAAAACTGGATTTCAAATAAACAAAAACAATTCTTTATTATATTCGTTACCTATCCAAACAACCATCAGCATACTTAAACTTATATTTAATAATAGTATAGTGATGATGTAACCATTTAATTAATTAAATTTTATAATTTGCAATTTGAATATTTGAATAGTCAGTACAATATATATGTATATAAATTAAATATAGCTATAGTTATTATAGATATATGGATGATTACTCAATTTCATTGTTTTATTAAATCCAGGTGTTTTCATGTGTCATATTTTCCTAAGCAACTTCAATTAAACAAAGAGATAAAAAATCAATGAATTATTTTCGAATGATGAAAATTTAAGCAATTATTTTGGTATAAAAATAGAACTGATAGATAATATGCGATATCAAGTATCAAAAATAACAATAATAGGCAGGCGGTAGGTAATTTATGCATAAATACGGAGGAGAACAACATATGGTTTGGTATTGATATGGTGGCATTTATTGTTCAAAATATTATTGTCTTAATTTAAATACGATCGTTTGAAAATCATCCTACAATAATAATTCATTAAGCTGCAAGAGAAATCATGTCGGCGGTTCAAGTCCGGTATCTGTTCAACGTGTGCAGCCATTTCATGGCCAGATTCTCCTAACCTCCCAGTCCGCAGCATTAAAGTCTGAAGCAGCCGCAGGCCAGATTGTCCTTGTGGAGCTTCTAGATGCCCTAATAAATAGAATTTGCAACTGACATCCATTTTACACCTACCGGCATCGAACTAGCAAATTATTTGATTGATCAACATTAATTCAAATGCAAAATACAGCCTATAAAGAAACATATGGTCATATAATCACGTGACAAGAACTAAATATTCAATTCTAGAGAAAAAGAAGGAAAGAGAAATCAAGAGAGACACGAGGATCTGTGGGAGTTAGAAGTGCATATTTTATTACTTATTGGCAGTGCAAGTTAAAGAGAGCGGCGCTGCTATGTAATCAACGAAATATACCTAAAACTACTTTAGGTATTCAATAGTTTTATTTCATTCGTACATTTCTATATAGATATACTACTATACTACTATAACTATACTCGTACCTACGAGTATATATGTATTGAGATCTAATAGATGCCGTCTTCGCTCTGTCAACAATTTGCCAACAACTCACATCCCTAAATAAATACATTATAATTAATGTACACATATACAACTATGTACAATATTATACAATATTATGCGACATTACACATAATATGTGACTAAAATAAACCTTTCTCACTGATGATTTGAGCACCATCTTTTTGCCTCATTGCACATGGATAATACACAAACATGTTGATCTATTTCGAACGTCATCAATTATTAATCAATAGCTATATTTCATATATTATGTGCGATCAGGTAACAATATAGCAAATTACTTCTATCAACAGCATATTTCAATAGATCCCCCCTTGTCTATGTATTGTATTATACATATACACATATGTATGTATTCCTTGTGTGGCCACAGCAATTGCGATCATGTGAAATTTGCGTAGGATATATGTGACTATATCAAAACATTACACATTTTCAACAAGCAAATTAGGTAAAATTAGATGTCTATGTTACCATGTTATAACATTTCGCATTGCATTTTATTACCATATAGTTGTTCTTTAGGATGCAAGTTCTATGTAATGCTATGAAAATATAAAAAAAAAACGATGTAATCAAATAAGTTTCCTGGTAAAAGAAAATTACTACACATATTTATATATTATACGTACGACTGACTATACTATATGCATACTTGTTGTATATAAATATATAAATTTAGTATTTTATTAAACAACATGCAACCATAATTCGTTTCTAATTACTTCATATATTCTATCTATCTATCTATCTACCTATCTGCGTATATGTTGAATTGGCTAAAATTGCAACGCTATTATGTAAAATAATTTAACAAAACTCTTAATATAATGAATAAATTATTATTGCTTAATAGCTAGAATAGATAGAATACAGTAGATATACATATATTTGAAATGAGTAGCCGGCAACGTCTTAGCCGTCGAGAAGCCGTCTTCGCCTAGCAGATTGTTGCATTCGAAAAGCGAACTATTGACATTTGTGGTGGAACCACAAATGGGAAGTCTATCTTAAAACATCGAATTCAAGTCTAAGAAATTAATGAGATAAACATAAATCTCTTACAGATGCTCATTCTTGTGTGGTGTTTAAATATCCGAAAAAAAAGTCGAGTTGAAACCTCAGATCGCTACACATATGTATTTATCTACCCAAGGTATGAAATAAACGATTCTATCGCCACAACTTATTATCACCTGTTCCACTCTGCATGGCGCCTTTTCAGCCCACACACTCTTTCTCTTTTGCGCTCAATGTCTGACTCTTAAAACTCATTTAATAATTTAAAATTGGCAACTTAAAACCATTTAAATTCCAAGAATTTATTTATTGATTTCTAAGTAGTAAACTCAACATGATAATATTATGCACTTTTTATTATGAAAATGAACGAATTTGTGCGCATTTTAGCACATTTTTTGCCTCTTTATGCGTTTTTATGCGTCTTTATGCGTCTTTATACGCGGATGCACAGATAAAGTGATATTAAGTTTAATAAAATTATACAAATCCGTACATTTTATTAAATCTGAGCTAAATTTCACAAATAATGATTAACAATGATTACTCATAAAATTCTTTACGGGTGCTAAAAACCCGATCTCAGATATTGACGCGATGTAACTACCCATATTTGCATAATTTTTATCACTTTGTTTGTTACTTTTTAATAATCAACGAACCAAATACATACATAATTTCCAACACGCTTTCAATGTTGTTGCTTGCTGCCTTCCTGACGCAATATAATTAATTGTAGTTTTTGATACGATACATTTTTCCATTTCTAATTCCTCGCATTGTTTAACTCTTACACCCAACAAATTTAAATCACATTCGTAAAAGAGACAAATTGTTTTCGAAAGCGAAAAGTTTATATTTTTTTCGTTAAACATTAATAATGGTGCTTCAAGAGATAGAAACAAAAGGAAACTGAAAAGTGAAAACAACAAGAAAAAATCTCAAAATTTATAAACCAAATGCATAGAGAAAAGGAAGCGAGAGTAAAATGAGAACTTAGTTCACATCTTAAATCATTGAAGCAAATCCACCTTTAGAAACGATTTATTCATGTTTAAAGATTTGGAAGATTCGCGCAGAGTATCGCTTCTAGTTTTAAGATTTTCCTCCTATCCCGCATGATAAAATATCGCAACTTTTGATACAATGACATTTCCTTCAATGAAAAATAATGACGATTACAAATTGATTATAACGTACAAGTATTAGTTATCTTAAAATACATAAATTTATTCGTACGTATACATGCCATGATACGATCAAAAAAAAATTTCTGACAAAATGTTTTTTTCGGGTAAGAATTTTAATTGTCATTTAATCTGATTTTTTATTGTTGTTGCAAAATTCTATGTGGGAGTTCATACTGTGATGATCTTATCGTAAAATCATTCATCGTTATTTAGCCGTGTGAAAAGACACAAAAGAGGTGTTTAAGTCAACTTTACTATTTGTTTTACTTCATCTGTACGTTATTTAATTATACGGTCTGTCGACTTTTTTGTTGTCATTTTAAGGGTGAGACCACATACTAAGAGTTGCTCTACCTGACCAATTAATAAAGAATCGATTGTCATCAATGATAATTTCTACCACAATCGAGAGAAAAACATCCTACTATTTTTTATGTTTGAACAGCAACAAAATTAATTAATACCTCTAGAATGACTATAAAGTATTCTATGTACTTTGTACAATACATACGTGCACCTATGTATTATACATATTTTATTTGTGACTTTATATTTTTAATATTGCAATATGCTTGTTATTGTGTTTGCAAAATTAATAAATTTTAAATCGATAAATAAACAAATCAAAATGCGTTTTCATCCGAAAATATAAAATTTTACAACTAGTGCTTTTAATATGAAATATTACACAAGATATTTGAATTACATACTTATTTGTATATATTATTATTATCCTCTGTAAATTTTAAAGCTTATTTTCTGTCAGTAGATGAAATTTTTAGTTGGTTTACATAAAACTGCCAGTAATATAAAAAGATCATAAAACTTTCGACATACTTCCATTTTTATTAAACATTTAGTCGTATGAAATGAATATTTTCTTCCATATTTAATCCAACAACAAGTAAATATTATTTGGCTATTTAATTTAATTGCCGAAAAGATGCATTCCCCTTAATTAATTCATGCGCTTCGACAAATTTTATTTAGATACCCATTTTATTTCAACATTTAAATAAGCTTGCGATAAAAATTTTAAAGGTATATAATCTTGAAGGAGGCTGCTGGTTTGAAGGAAGAGGTAGGTTCGAACGTATTCTCAATAATTACTAAAGTGTCAAGGAATCGACTCTCACAGGATGACAAGGGTGGTTTTATCTCTGTTATCAGCAGCGGTGTGGTGAATTAATTAAGGGACTTTCTGACACCATTAGTCACTTAGACCTCTCTTTGACTGCGTACAAATAGATAGACTCGCTGATTTACAGCTGTTGATGTGAGGTGTTAGGCAATGCCAACTAAAATACCAATGTTCTTTTTTTAAATATTCTTTCATTCACCGAATTCCAAAAATCATAATTTCTATAATTAAACATTACGTTTAAGTTCGTTGAATTTTTATCTTAACCTTCACCTACACGATATCAAGAAGAATACTTTTATCTTATCGAAAATAAAAAAAGCGCAATTATTTTTATCAATCACACAAAAGATTTACTTATATTATAATTTATTAATGAAAAAATTGCAACATATTTATTTATACGTGTAGTATACCTACTATATGTAACAAATAAAGCATTGAATATAGAATATAAAGTAAATTGCCATTTCCTGCATCAAATTGCATTTATCGATGCACGTAGCATGAAATGTAGTTCTTAAATGAACTATATTGGCTGAAATGATTATGTTCGCAAATTAGTTAACGTACATATTATTATATAAAAAAAATTATAACACAATTACAACATCCGTTATTCTTTCTCTATATAAATATACTCAGAATGAAAATATTTTACTTTAGCTTCGAAGCTGTATTGCAGTTTATTAAAATGCATAGTCTAACAGTTTTGTTGGTTCTGGGATGTATTGTTTCTGCATTAAGTGCAAATGGTAATGAATTTATCAAGTTAATATTAGTAATTTCTAACTTCAATTTCAGCAAGGCTTCCAACTTGTAGCTGTGATGGATTATCTTGCGAGTGTTGCACTAATTTTCAATTTCGAAGACGTCAGAGAGATGGTTTGACAATTTTCAGTTAAAATATTTACTTAGATTTTTTAAACAATTTGTTTCAGTTTGTATAAGGGCTGAATATAATCCGAGTCAACTTGGAATGAATGTAGATATAATAGTGGATGGCGTTCAATTGGCAACCAGAGCAATAGGTAAGAGGAAATACAATAAGAACATTTATTTAGAGCCATGTTAACTAATTGGGGTATTTTATCATTAGGAGCAGATGCAATACCAATTTGTGTTCCTATTCCGGGCTTGACACTTTGCTTAACTAATAGAAAAGTATCTGTAAATACGGCTGAATCGGCCAAACTGTGCCCCACATTGGATGTAAAAAAAGGTCCGCTGAAAATTTACAGTTCTACATTACCTTGTATGACAATGAGCGGTGGACTATTGTTAGTAGGAAAGGAATAGATAACTACAACTGAAAGTATTCTATTATACGTATTATAACTATAATTTATAGTGTTAAAAAATGTACCAAGTTTATCAGAAAAAAAATCTATAGAAATGAGCATATAAACGTTTATTTTTTATTATACCATTGCCCGAATTATTTCTTATCAAATCGCTTATATATTTTTTTTATAAATCGTTCATAAAATTCTTGATCGATATAGAACATCGAGTAAAATTTTTATGCTTGGGATTTGTGGCTAGCACTTGGGACTTTACTATTACAAGTTTCGAAGTAAAACTTTTCGATTAGTGCAAACTTAACAATACTTTAATTTTAATTAAATATTAAAACCTTTTAACTTATTTATTAACCACCGCATTTACATTTATTTTTATTATCTATTTATTCATTTATTTATTAATAAATAGATTAATCATATATACATACATACATACATGTATTGTATAGAATGAATACTATACATATAATAATCATATGAATATTAAATACATAAACAGACTGTTTGATGATGAAATCTTACGTTTGAGATACCGAGTGGATTTTGCATATGTTTTATTATTATTATTATTATTATGATTACGTTTATTCTCTGCATTTATTACTATTGAGTATAAAATAAATATAAAGCAGATCTTATCAAATAACGTGTGATTTAGATTATATGATATGATTGTAAATATAAATAACGACTTTATTTTATATTTCTAATAGCAAAGTAAGATATAAGGTAAGAGACATACATACACAACATATACAACCCAAGAAAATATGAAAGCAATTATCGTATTGATAAGTTTGCTTGCTAGTGCAACAGCCACTCCATGTAAGTGCTACAATAACGAGATGTTGTAAATTTTAATTATTTTTATAATTAGGGCGAATGCATAGAGAAGACCATGGCATTGGGAATGGCAATGGCAATGGCAATGGCAATGTGTTTCGACATTATGATTCGCGAGAAGAAAGAGCAGATCGAATGAGCGCATTTTTATGGGAAGATGAAAATGGTCACATTCGTGTTGAGAATTTAATTAATACAACCTTTATTTCGCGAGCAGGAGATATATCCGATATAACATTATATTTATACACTAAAGATAATCCAGAAATGGAGGAAATGATAAAGCCGAATGATTTTCTATCATTAATTGAATCAAACTATTTCAATCCATCACACAAAACTGTTTTCATCGTGCATGGTTGGCATAACGACCACCAGAGCAAAGTTAATGTATTAATAAGAGATGCTCTTCTAACATGGGATGCGAACATAAATATATTTGTGGTTGATTGGAGTCCAATTGCTCAGAGTAATTATGTGTCTGCTGTGTTTTCCGTTCCCGGTATTGGATCGGGTTTGGCTCAGTTTTTAGATAAACTACTAAATCATTACAACGTATCAAGTAAAAATATCACTTTAATTGGGCATAGTTTGGGAGCACACATCTGTGGCATAGCGGGAAGTAAACTCAGAGATAAAGTAGACTACATTATTGGTCTTGATCCAGCATCACCACTATTCTCTCTTGGAAACACTGATACGAGAGTTGATGAAAGCGACGCTGACTTTGTTCAAATCGTTCATTCCAACGGTGGACTGTTAGGATTTGCCAGTTCTATTGGACATACGGATTATTTTCCAAACGGCGGAAAAAATCAACCAGGATGCGGTTTTGATCTGACTGGACAATGCGCTCATTCTCGCTCATATCAATACTTTGCGGAATCGTTGCGAAGAAATGCACGATTTATAGCTCACAATTGCGAAAGTTACACCCAATATGAAGAAGGAAATTGCTACGATAACCACGAATCATTCCTTGGGAACTATTACATTGACAAAGAGTATGTATTTGCTCGGTTCAAGGTTTTACACTCAATAAAAAACATTTTACATTTTACAGAGCATATGGTGACTATTATCTTCAAACCAACGATAAAGAACCATTTGCACAGTCTTAATAAATTCCATTCTTATTTATTATCGATAAAAAGGTATCATTAATAGTAACTTTAATTCTTATTTATTTATTTCAATAAAAGCTTTTTATATTTTTATATTCCTATTATATTATACTCACACGATCTAACATACTTACTATACCTATACCTACTAAACCTATACATGTGCTATACGTATACATATAGTATGATAAGTCAATCTTATCATTCGATTCTTCCGATCTAATATTATCGATCAATCTTTATTATTTTTTTATAGCATCGCTTCCATTATTAACAATTATTATTAAAGCTACAGGGTGTCGGAAAAGTAATTACAGAACTATTGTTTCTATTAATAGAACTAGCTGGATATGGGACTAGAGTGAATCCTTTTCAGCTTCAATTCCTATGTAAAATCATTGTTTCATTTTTGGAGAACGCTCTGTACTACCTACGACGAGTAGTATAAGTACTTTTCACATCTTGCAGGTGGATTGTTTTAAAAATTTATTAGATCACATTTCAACATAGAGAAATTATACTCTTCCATTCTAATAAAAAGTTTATTTTAATGTACATTTACGTCTATTAGATACCTAGCTTTAATAAATAGAATATTTATTATTAAATTTGTGATAAAAGGGCTTGCTTGATGTAATAAAAAAAAACTTTTAAATTTGTAGTGATGTAAAATTTTTATTACACCAAACATAACAATTTAAGTATTTTAATACAAAGTAAATTTTAAACTATGCATAGTAGTAGTAGATGTAGTAAGCATAAGTTGTAAAAGTTCTTAAGTAACTAAGATGGGTTTTCATGTAAAACTAACATACAACTTTTGACAATTATTTTAAACAATTACAACATGTTTAAATAGTAAATACAAAAGTTTTAAATGTCTATAACTAACATACGCCAGTGGTATTAGAAACATTTACGGCAATGATTTCAACTTGAATTATTATTACAAAATGTAATCCTTTAAGGCAGTCTTTACCAAACTTTGATTTTTACGTTCTAGCTCATAATAAATTTTTGCCATCATTCTTAAACACTAACAACAACAGCACAAACAACAACAAGAACAACAACAACAACAACAACATTTCTTAAAGTTTCTAAATTAGCTTACAAATACTAGAAAGTTTAAAGCTTAGCGGTTTAGGTGCATTAAAAATAAATTGTTAGAAAGTAATAGGCTTGAATCTATTTTACAATTAATAAATATGCAAATGTAACACAACTTGTCTAAATTTAAGATATTACTCTACTCTATATATTCTACGTACGATAGATAGTACTCGTACATGCATTCGTACAATCAATTTATCATTAGATTTAAACGTCATAAGATAAATGTTTGCATGGTAACAAAATAAAACATATATTTTAAATATGTGCTAAATATTTTATATTTAGAATACGATGGCAAATATTTTAAGGAAAAATGAATTTGTCATGTCATTATTTTCACGAGATAGATGAAATTGAGCGAAGACAATTTATAATATTTGAGGGCGAGATGAATGAAGACATTTAATGAACGTACCAGCAAAAAGTAATCGATGTTCAAGTGAATTTATCGGACGTATAAATTTATTTATATGCCCCATATAACATTTCGTAATTGGTTCTAATTATATTAATAAAATTATTATTGTATTTTTTTACATTCGTGAAAAATTAATCTTTTAAATACCTAAGTCATATTTTATTGATTAATATACACTCGTATTATAAAGATAAATTGAAATTATGTGGGTTTAATAATTTCAAATACTTTATCCTCACAAATAATTATATACATTTAAAGAAAAGATATTGCTTTTTAATTATATTTAATTAAGTTAAGCCATAGAGAATGTGATAAAAGTGTGACCTATTTTTTATCAGGAACAAGCTCTTTAAATGATAAAAGTTGAATCATATTATTATTACCTTTAATGTGGCAAAAGATAAAAATTGTATTGTTCATTAAAATTTTGCAACCTTCTACGTTCTACGTTCTACAATACCTTCTACCTACTACAGTACAGTACAGTATTGGCGTATGCGTATAATACAATATGTTATACTTAAAAACGTAATAACATGATCTGTTTTATGTAAGCAATATTTTCCATTCATTATTATCAAATTATTAGATAATACGCAATGAAAATCTAATTAAAAACGACAACATTATGACCGAATAAATCAGAATAATATAATAGTGTATAATTACGTTATATGCCAATTTATCGATAGTGGTTAATACTTGCAATTACAGATTTTTCATTCCTCGCCCATTTTCAGAATGAAATGAAACAATGGTTAATTCTACTTTTCGCGAACAAAGGCCTCTTGCGGTTTATCAATAAACAATTTTAATTTATTTTTATTGTTTTTACTGCGAATAATTTTGAGACGTTATAACTTCATTTCTCGAAAAGAACTTATTTTATGTTAACTCAAAACCCGGACGAATTATTCTTTGTAGAAAATCGAGTGATAAATCATTTCTGTTATAATCACTTTCTTGATATTTCCAACAGTTTATTTCAAACAAGTTACAAAAAGTTAATCACGCTTTTTTAGAATTATTAGCATTCTTGTAATTTCTTAAATACTACATAACCTATACATACATATTACGGTTAACGAATGTGTCAAACTTTTATTAACAAAGAAGTAATTCTTTGTTTAGTTTTATAATCTTTTATCATAATCATTTTCAAAGTCATTGTAGATTTATAAAAATTACAACAAATTTTAAACAAAACTGACATGTGAGTTGATGAGTGGGAAACTGGACAGGTCGGCCAATATAAGGTTATAAAAAGAAACCAAGAATTACTTCTTTACTAAATATTAAAAAGTTTTATCAAGTAACAACTTCTTCAATCATCTATGTTGATTAACAAACTTTATCTTTAAATTAAAATATCTTTTATAATCGCGATCGAACCCCGTAAACAAGCACGTCTATTCCAGAATTATTCTCGTTACTCGAATTACTCACTATGCGAAACAGTGTTTCACATATTTCATTATATAAAAG
Organism: Adinopsis sp. GC000173; assembly: GCA_030264715.1. Lineage (NCBI taxonomy): Eukaryota > Metazoa > Arthropoda > Insecta > Coleoptera > Staphylinidae > Adinopsis > Adinopsis sp. GC000173. The sequence goes on from JARJDW010013408.1 coordinate 160,830, forward strand.
CTGATAATTCATTCAAAGCCGCTAAAAAGCATCTAAAAATACTCTACACATTATTATGTTTTAGTTGAATCATTGATGAAAAATATAACTGATTTATTAGGATGATGCTCCCGAATGTACAATCGGCAACAACATTTATAACCAATATTTTCTCTTATTGAACTTATTAATACTTCTGAGCTTTATTACAATTTTAAATCGTTAAGTTGGAAATGCTATATATTTGAGTTTATTCAATTGCCACAATTTATTATGCAAGACTTGCATTGATTTTTTACTTAGGTTTCGCTTAACGAACATTTCAGATAATGTTTATTAATTAATTAAGATAGCTAATCAAACTATTTATATTTTTTGCTTAATTAAATTATTAGAAATATAATAGAATTCTAATAAATTTTCAAACAAAGTGAAATTCATTCGATTTCTGGTATTGTGTGTGTGCATTGAAAAATAATAGTTGATATGAAATTCGCATAAAATATGATAAATAGGTAAACATTTCCATAATTGAAAATGTATAGATAATAACATATATGTATAGAAAATACATATGGTGGGTGTTTTGACACAAAGAAAACGTCAATTATATTAAACATACATACGTAGATTTCTGCAAGAATACAAATGTTTAGTTACAACCAATGTAGTAGATTTCAGACAAATTCTGCATATAAATGAAGACTTAAAAGGATTTATAACTTCTATGGGAAACGCTGATTATTACTCAATGGTTGGAGAATGAACCTAGCAGGATGTTGCAAGGTACATATAAGAACAGATGAGGATTTCGTTATCATACCACAATCTAATCGATTTTTATATTTACCTTCTTTTCAATAAAATATTGTGACATTCGTGCAAACAAATCAAAAAGCTGCCTTTCTTCACAAACAATAGTATAATAAAACCTAATCCTTTTTTATTCAATTTTATTATTTTAGAAGATTATCCTTATCTTTCGCTAAAAACAATACTGATTCCAATCGTATAAAAGGCAATACCTAATGACTTACAAAATTAAATCTATTTCACATAATGAAAGCAATCAATACGACATTAATTCTGTCAGTAGCGATAGCGTTGGCTTTTACTTCATCAACAGGTAATTAAAACATCTAAGAATTGAATTTTTGTTTAAGTTATCCATTTTTTATTAATAGATGGACGAAGCTGCGAGGATGAAATAAGAGCTAATTCAAAAGAGGAGCGTTTCGTAATTATGCAAGATGGAATGGGTAATATTCACGTTAGCGATCTGACGCAGAAAGTCGATGGAAGAGTTGCAACCATATCAGATGTAACAATTTATTTGTATACATTAAACAATACTAAGGATCCTTTACCTATAAAACCAGAAAATTTTAATGGAAAAATTGATAAATACTTTAATCCTGAACATCCGATTATATTCACTATACACGGATGGTTAGGAAGCTATGACGAAAAACACATGAAACAGATGACAGTTAATTTCTTGGAACAAGGTGATCATAATGTTTTTGCTATTGATTGGCACATACCAGCAATGGAATTTTATCAATTCGCGCGAGAATCCGTACCTATCGTCGGAAATATTGCAGCCGATTTTATCGATGCATTACGAGATGCGTATCCATCATCGAAAGACTCAAAATTAACGCTGATTGGATTTAGTCTTGGCGGTCAAATGGTTGGTGCAATCGGCAGCAGAACACAGCCTGATGTTATTGTGGCTTTGGATCCCGCCAAACCATTGTTTTATGCTGATGAACCGGAAGATTGTTTAGATAAATCGGATGGGAAATTTGTACAAGTAATACACACGAGTGGTGGATTATTAGGATTTAAATGCTCGCTTGGCCATGCCGATTATTATCCAAATGGTGGTGGTGTAAATCAACCAGGTTGTGGGTCTGATTTGATGGGATCATGCGCTCACGCTCGAAGTGTGGAACTGTACGATGAATCAATTATTTCGGGTAACTTTATTGCATACGAATGTGAAAGTTACGAAAAATTTAATGCGGGATTATGCTTTGATAATGAGAGGTCTTCTATGGGGCAATATGATATTAATCTCAGGTATGTTTACATCGATTCGCCATTTATTAGTTACAAATTCATAATTATTATTTTATTTCAGTGCAATGGGTGATTATTATTTAAATACTTCTAGTACAAGTCCGTATGCATTAGGCGACGAAGCAAATATGGTGAACTTTTTTTAATTTATTTGAAACTGTATTGTTACAAGTTGCGATAGAGTATGGTACAAATATTTATCATTTTTTTGTAGAAAGAAAAAATACACTTTTTTAAGTAATGCTTATTCAAACATGTAAATTACTTTCCTATTTCTTCTTGAATTTTCTTTATAACTTCTTGTAAAGTTATTTTTTCACCTAAAACTTTAACAACCTTCTGTCTTGACCTAAAACCCTAAAAGAAACATTCAGCAAACTTTATTCAATTTAAAAATTATGTGTTACAAATACTTTTTCCAAAAATACATCTCCCTTCTTAACCCCAATAACACTTGATATATATTTTAAAAGTTCTGTATTGGCTTCTCCTTCAGTTGGTGGAGCATTTATTTGAACTCCAACACCTTCACTTGAAATATCTATAAAATATATACTTTATAATTTACTACCTACAAATTTTCGAACGTAATAATTCACCTGTAATAGCGTTTTGTTTGGCGCCCGGCTTCGCCAACACATTAATTAAAATATTGTTTGATTTATCAAGATGCATTGCTGCATTACGGGTTGTTTCCTGAAAAAAAAAATAATTTCGAATTACACATGTTCGAATTCGCTCGGAAGTCAAACTCGTCGCGCCACCTCTTAGAAAACATCGTTATCGCATTTTAGGTTAGGTTTAAAACATTTTGAGCACTTTAATTTTATAATAATCAAGTAGGTTTTATCGCTATTTCTAACATAAAATAAGTCATTATACTCACCGTATTATCTACTGTGCCTTGTGATTTTTTACCTTTTGCTGACGATTTGTGCTTACTCATTTTGGAAATAGGTAAATTTTCTAGCAATTTCAACGAATTTCTCACTACAATATTGCTCTTGCCGAACATCAACAATATGTCGCTCAGATAAAACACTTTATTTCAATTATTTCTCTGTGTAGAATGCCGAAAAAATTCGCCGGCGAGAACAGTAAAGCAGCAGCAGCTAGAGCTCGCAAGGAAGCTGTTAAAGAAGCTGATAAAAGTAAGAAGAAGCAACAGGAAGAAGATGCGAAATGGGCTGAAAGCGATAAGAATGTCCTGAAAAAATTACAGAAAAAGGTATCAAATTTATTAATAAATATGTTGAAAATTATTGCAAATAATCTTTTATAGGAGGAGCAAGAACGTAAGCGACAAGAGCAGCAACAGAAAAAGGCAGAAACTAAACTGCTGTTGGAAAAAGAGGTAGATTCAATTAAAAAAGCAGGAAAAGCACCTCCACCACCGAAAATTACTAGGGCTCAAATTGAAACTAGCAAAGTTGAGATAGCTGCAACCTCATCCAAGAAGGAAGAACAGGAAACGAAAATTGAAACTCATCTAGATAAACCAATTGAAGAAAATATCAATAGAGTTATGGTTGATGGTGAAGAAGCACGTACTGTAACTGAAGCTATTAATATATTAAGGTAATTATTAATATATTTTCAGTAGATTCCCCATAAACATTTTTATATTTTTCTAGCATGTCTGATGATCCAGTGGACAAACATCCAGAGAAGCGTATGAAAGCTGCTTATAATGCTTATTTAGAACGTCGATTAAACGAATTAAAGACTGAAAGTCCTAATTTAAGATTATCTCAGTTAAAACAGGCGATTTTTAAAGAATGGCAAAAATCGCCAGAAAATCCACTCAACAAGTCACAACAATAATTTATTTATTTCATAGTCAGTTTATTGTTTTTGTGATAATATCGACATTATCATGTTCTAACTAAAAATAAGTGTTTATAATAGATTTATATAAAATTAATTTTATACTTGATTTGTCGAGCAAAATGGACGGAATTTGAGTAATACTTTGTACTAGTTTAACGAGACCACCAGTCTATAAAACATAATATCATGTGACTTAATTGTTCTGGCGTTTCCAATACAGACATATGCCCTGCTGTTGGAATCAACTCCAGAAAGGCACGAGGAATTGTCTAAAAATAAATAGAACAACATTTAATATTCAATTTGCGATTATTATTCTATGTTTTATATTACTCTCTCCATTTCGCATTCTTGTACTAACGTCACTTGAGTATCTTTCAAACCATGTACTAATAATGTGGGAATTAAAATGCGTCGATGAAATGCAGCATCGCCTTCAGGCCAATTCTGGCCAATGTCAATATATTCCAAAACATAATCGGGAATTGATTTATCATTTATGTATGGTTGAAAATGCTTTCCTCTCGGTGAGTAAAAAAAACTCCTGGAATCAAAATATATTCAAAAACAATAATATAAACAATACTAGAAATATTCAATGTGGTTTAAATTTAAAATTTTATTCCTAACAAGTCATTTGTATTGGTTGCGCAATTTTAAGGCTATTAGTGTATTGCATATACACAACGTTTAATGCACAAATTAATATATAGAGTATGCATTGAGCCGAAATATATAATATACAATACATTAATTTGTGAATGAAACATTGTATATGTTTAATAATAATATTATCTATAATGTAGTCGGTTATGCTTAAAATCAGTTACAAAATAATACAGTAAGTACAGTGGAACCTCAAAATACGAACAACTCAACATACCAGTTGCAACTCAGATTGTTTGAGAACCGAGCTGAATTCCAAGATACGATATATAATTCGAGAAGTTTCCGCTTCGGACGACAGAATCGTTGCATTATTAATTAATAAAAGTATCTTGTTTGAGTTACAAGGCCAGTGATGTACTACTGCAGTTGACTTTTGGTACAAATACTTATTATTTTTGCACTACCTAACTGGTTACTTTTCATTAGATCATTTACCTTTTAATCCCACAAAATAATAATGGGCTTATTAATATCTGTAAGCAACCAAATACAGATATTTCATTGCTAGCAACTGGTGCCGAAAGTGAAGTTGGACCTCCTCCGCTAATCAGTACCAATTGAACTATTTGTTGCGGTCTGTAGCGAGCTAGAGCTGTCGCCAAGCTACAACTGTTCAGGAAAAGTAAACAATTTGGTTAGAGTAATTATTATCAATTACTTACCCAAACGAATGTCCAATAATGATGAATTTACGTTTCTCATCTTGTTGAGCATAATAATCGTATACAGCTAATGCGTGATTGAGTAGATTCTTAAATCGATAATACTTGCTTTTCTTTGGTGCTGAACTGTAGCCATGTCCAAGTAAATCAGGAGCAGCTACTTCATATCCACGTTTTAAAAAGCTTTGAATTATTATCCACCAGATATCGGCTGATCCTCCAATACCGTGCAATAGAATTATGAACGGTTTCTAAACGAATCAAACATGAGCATGAAATAATGCAATCTGACTATTAAAAAACAATCATTTCTATATTATTTAAATTATATATAATAATATATCATTAATGATGGTTTGTAGTTCGTAGGTGCAAATCATAAATTTGCAATTAATTTTCACTTACATTTTCCTTACGAGTTCTGATATGAGCACAATTATTTCTATTCTCTCGCTTGCTTGGTTTTGTTCGTGTTTTTACAGGTTTGCATTCAGTCTCTAAAATGGCAGGTTCTTTATTATTATATTTACGTATAACAACCGAAGAATCGACATCGTCCTCTGATTTAACATATCCTAAATTATCAACACCATTGTGATTGTGAGTGTGAGTAATAAGATGATTCTTCGTAATGTAGTATTCTTGTAAAGCTTCAAATATGGTATCCTGTATCAGTCTTTCAACAAATGTTTCAATATTTTGAATTTTGGTCGCTGGAGTATCGAAATTCGATAATCTATTAGTGGTGGGTAAGGGTAACAAATCACTCATATGTACATTCTCATTCAACGATGATAAACTGGTGGGTGATAATTGATCCGATAATTTCGAGTATCTTTGCGATCGTCGAAACGAACAATTGCAACAATTTATTGGTAATGGTTTATTCCACTGGGTAAACCAATATTCTTCGGTAAGTGAACTTCGATTAATGCTATATCGTTTTTCAACAGCTTCGTGACTGTTTCGCTCGAACGTTGTTACATTACCAGCATCCTCCGGTTTAATATGCAAAACACGTAGCTTGATTTTGTTATCAATTTTTAGAAATTCACTATATTCCAAGTTGAGTGGCTCCTTTGGATGCACCGAATGTCTTACTTTCAACAACGAAACAAATTTTGTTATCGGATGGAAAATGAATGAAGCACATGTATATGAATCTTCCGTATCTTCCTCAACTTGCGTAATATTCATTTTAAACTTAACTTTGCAACACAGATTTTTATGTCACACCCATCGCTCATCTAAGTTTAGGATGGTTCTAATTAACTTTAATTTACAGAATGACTTCATTTATAATATTATTTGTATATGTCTCGGTGTTCGAATTCCTATAAGTCAGCTGGTAAACCGTACTTAAATCCTCTTCTATGCTAAGATCACTTAGAGTCGAGATTCGCCAAGCATTACTCATGCACATAATTCCTAACTGTTTATTATATTACTGGTCAACTGAGCGTCGTCACAAGCTGCATAATAATAAGACCAACATTTTTATTCAATCACTTCCAACAATTTATAACAATGTTATACATATAACAACAAATGAATTATTTATATATTTTACGTTCACCACATTTATTAAAAAACCTATTATTTATTATCAAATTAACTTAATAAACAATTGCATTGTTTGCAATTCAATCATTTATTTATTTTTAAAATTCAAAATCGAATTGAAGGCCAATTGTGGAAGGTAGTGAAAGCATAAAAATTTCTAAAAACTGTGAAATCTACGACATAATAGGCTTCACTACTCTGCATAATAGATGCGTTCCTAATCATACATTAAATGCATAGAACTTTTTCTTACTACGCAATCCAATGCAATCAATGCGCTTTATGCACATGTACCCACCTTGTAACGAATAGATAAACTAATACTAATTTTATAAACTAAAAAACTATGTAGGATTTAATAATATAATGCATTAGAAAAAATAGCACTTAGTAACCGTAGCAAACCGAAATGCTTATAAGAACAAATTCTAATGTTCTTGCAAATTATAATTTCGAAACATTTAGGAAGTTAATCAACATCTATTGCTGATAACGTTAATAGATAGCGTTAAAAATTGTTTTCGATGATATGCAATCTTTATTACCTATTAAATTGAATTTGAACTTGTATTTCTTGTCCGATATATTATTTTATTAATATCGAGTATTTCAACAAATTGGCACCTTAATTTGCTGTAGTAAGATGATTGCTTTAATGAGCACCAAATGAGCACTCGCGCTAAGTGAGCAACAACTTTTTAATACCTTTGAAAAAGCAGCATTCATAAAATTTTGAAAAAAACGCCTTTGTCGCAGATTTGACCTGTTTGTTTGAGCCAAATTTTTGTCCTGCGAATCATTTTTGAGATTTGGGAAAAGAAAATAATCACTATGAGGCAAATTCGGCAAATGCAGGGCATGAGAAATTATTTCGAACTCTAATTCATTCCGTTTTGCAGCAACAATCCTGGACTTGTGGGCAGACACGTTGTCGTGAAAAATAAAAATACGTCATCTTAAATGGCCCACAACATGTAAACAATGGCATTCAGCTAGCTCAGATTTTGCAGATCGACGCATAACGGATTGAAATAGGAAACTATCATAGTGGTAATTTGTTTCTAGTGCCATTTCTGGAATAGGCCACGTACTTTGGAAATCACCCTCGTAATTGTAATACCATATCATTCATATTCAATGTCATTTAATTTTTCCGCGCATTCTTGATCCAATTCTTTTTTAATTGCATGAAAAAACAAATCATTGGCTTAGTAAACAAATGTTGTTTATTAATGAATCATATTTCATTCACAAAAATTTTAATAATAACAAAACTGACGTAAAGCGAATGATAATCTGAAAATGTGAGAAAACAAATATACAATATTCATTATAAAGCTGCATTTTGGTAAATATTTTCCAGCAATCGAATGCCGTTACAAAAAGAGACAAAAATTTTTGTAAAAAATACATATTGATCAATAAAAATAGAAATTAATGAGCAGCTTAAAATAACTAAAAATATAAAATAATACACTATATTTTATTTATAAAAAGTTTATAATTAATGTCATTACCTTATTCATGCCATTTTATTTACAACAGATAAATGTAGAGCACCTAATTGATGAGTCCACCTATCCAAAGCGCTGTAGCGCGTTGTGTTCACGTTTGTTCTATCCAAAAATAACACGTGATTTACTTCATCAATTCTACCTCGTATTGTACTATAAATTAATTAGTTAGATGCTGAAATAAAAAAGTAACCCAAAAAATAAAATGCTTACTTGTCAAGGATGCAGGAAACCAGAAGATTTTCAACATCATCTTCATCTATATTCAGTTCGCGTGAAATGAATGGTATTTGTATTCTAGTGTAAGGACGTATTAACTTGATAAGAACTTGTGTGCGAATATTTCGAAGTAAATCTAAAAATAAAGAAACAATTAGTATTCAATTTGTAATTTGCATCATTGAATTTAGTTACCTTCAATGTGTTCTCTAATAAATGGATCATCCATAATATTCTCTCTATTTTGACGCAATATCTTCTCGAAATCGTTAATATCGTTATTCTGATAGGCGGTTACTAAATTAGTCATTGCTAAAATTTCTGGATCATTTTTATACGGCTTTGCTTCCTGAGAATCAAAAGGATTTATTCCAGATTTCATCAGCCTGAAAACATGCAATTGTTAATACATGATGGAATTGTTTTATAAAATACACACATATTTGCTAAGACGAGGTATTTCAAGCAGGTTGTTCGACGAGGACTACCTGATTCATCGTAGTTTTTAAAGGCCTCAAAGAAATCGGTGTGTGCTTTCTCGAATTCGCCCTCTCTAAGATGCATCTTCCCGCCACATTCTAAATGTGAATACAAATTAATATAGTAAATTTACCTATAGTTGATGAAAAGTAACTCTTGCGTCTCGGCATAAAACAGGCTGGCTCTTTTTTAAGTAATTTGCATAAAGAGGTATACTCAGATGTTTTCTCTGTTTTTAAACTATACAAGCACTTATGCAAATTATCTCCAAGAAGAACTAGCCCATGTTTATGGTCCCAGCTGTTAGTGGATGGTATTTTGAGCTTTTTTTTTCTTTTTTAACTTATACATACAGTAATACCTATCTCTTACAAAAACAAACAGCCCATTTTATGACCGGAGCCCCAAGAGTTACTTTTCGTCGACTATAATGATTACAAATGAAATATTATGCTGCCAGCACCCTTAGCAGGAATGATGACAATTATTCGTTACCTCTAATAACTCCCATAATAAGCGGATGAGGAATAGCCGATTTTATATGTAATGATTGTTCATACAATGTTTTCAATTTCTTATTATTCTTCTGTTCGGTGTACATTTGAATTTCTAACGCATAGATTTCGAGTAATTGCGTGCCTTTCTTTAGGTCATCTTCACCTTCATCTGTTTGGCATGATTGGTGTAATTGTTTTAATATTTTTGCTAATTTATTAAAATCTCCTTGATCGTAGTACAGTTTGCCTAATTTAGTATTGGTCTTGAACCATAATCTATCATTCTTTGCATCTTTTAAAGCCTCGAGGGTAGTTTCATAAAAATCTTGTAATAATTCCATCTAAAAATAAACACTAATAAAACAATGGTTAATTATAGAAGGTTATTATACATTTTTAGACGTTGAGATATAATCCAAAATTGAGTTGATGGATTTTTCACTATGATTTCTCGTAACAGCACTTTTTATATAGGTTAGCAATTGCTTATATCTAGTCATCATCTCCTTAAAATTACCAAGCTTGAAATTAATTTTAATCATCTGTTTGAGAGCTTTAAATCCCCATTCGCCTTTCTCGCCGCTTTCCAACTCGAGCACCTTTTGAAATGACCATAATGCACTATTAGGATCATCCTCCTTTAGCGCTTTTGAATTGTAATACTGATTCTCCAAATCTACATCCGGTTCAGAATTACTATCCTCGGAATATTCCTAAAAATCACAGTTGTTGGCATACAATATCTTTGAGATGTAAATGTTGTTAGGTTAGAAAATGAAATTCAGCTACTTACCAGTCCGTAATCCTCCTCATCTTCGCACATAAAATCGTCCTCAGCATCAGACATGATTTCAATAATTTATAAGCAAATTCTACCTAATAAAAATAGTAGTAAATATTAATATAATTTATTTCTAAAAATCACTGGCCAAATGTCAAAATTACACCAAATGCCGATTAGCAGATAGAGGTCGCGTCCAGCGCATGACATGTACGCAACATGACAAAATTATACTCTCAACTATCCTAATAGGACCTATCCCCTTTGTCGATGCTTTGATAAAATGCAACTTTCTGCTATGTGTTAAACAAGGACAGACAGAATAAAGGAAAGTAAGTTTAAAAACACCTGGCTGATTTTATCGAATAACTGAAACTACCGGTGATATTTTATTTATACGTTACTTTTTAAAAATACAATTTGAAACATGTTAACAAGATCTAAAGTTCCACTATCAGAAAAGAATGAAGACCTACAAAAAAAGGTATTATTAACGCAAACGTATTTATCTATTTGATAATAATAATAAAAAATCTAACAGGATGAATCAAAAAGAAAAAGAATGGCATTGGAAACCGCGCCTTTTATAACCTACAAGGGAAAAATTTATTATTATAACACATTTCATGATTGTGCCTACTCTGCTGAAAAATTATTGTAATTAATGATTTGATTGTAAAAAGGAACAAAATACAAATTAACATTGTAGAAATTTTGCTGAATCGTTGGACGATGAACATGTTTTTGGATTTGATCTGGAATGGCCTTTCAACTTCAAAACGGGGTCCGGCAAGGTTGCTGTGATACAAATTAGTCCAAATTTGGACGAATGCTATGTCTTCCAATTGAATCCAGATTCCAGATTTACTAAGCTGCCGAAGGTTTTAATTGATTTATTAATACATCCAAAAGTTAAATTTGCTGGAAATAACATTAAAAAGTTGTTTTATTCTAATAATGCTTTATTAAATATTTTTATTAATCGTTTGGAATTTTAGCGATGCACGAAAATTAGCGAAAGATTTTAATTTAGATGGCGATGTCCTGGTTGATAAATGCATAGATTTGGGTGTCTATGCCAATAGCGTACTAAACAGATTTGGCCGTTGGAGCTTGGAAAGATTGGTTAATGAAATTGTAAGTAATAAGATAGTAGGGGCTTGAATTCAAATTTAGGCGAGTCGCTTTTCGAATGGGTTACTTTTTCCGCGTAAACTCGGAAAGTGACAGCGGTTGTTATGAAATTTGAGTGTATAATAAATAAATAATCATCATGTTTACAACGATAACACGCAATAATAATCACCACTTGCACTTTCTGAGCCAGATGGAAAAATGACTCATTCAGTGGACTGAATAAGTTCTAATAACCGCAAATCTTTCAACAGTTTGAATTGCGAATTAACAAAGATAAAGAAGTGAGAAATAGCAAATGGCATGTAGTTCCATTGAGTGAAAAACAATTAATGTACGCTGCGATTGATGCGTACGTGAGCTTAAAATTGCATCAACACCTAAAGGAGCTGTCAATAAAATTAGCAGTGGAATGATTGAAGTAAACTACGAAAACAGTTTTATTGCATACAACTAAGCATGTAACAAGCTGCATAATAATCATCTTTCTTTTTCTATTTTTTATAAATTATAAATCACAAAAGTTTTATTAACAAATTATGGTTTAATAAATAATTAGGTTGTTGCTTTCCGAATGTAATAGTTCTTACCTAAATAAGATATTATTATTAAAAATTTTGCTAAATATCAAAAATTATTGTTTCCAGTTATAGGTTATACATTTTGTACACATATTTGTGACATCAATAAAATTAAACTATTTTTCAATAATAAACAATAATAGTTATTTTAGTAATATAATAAAAAAATGGATAATTTTTCTTATTAATTTCCATTAGACAGTTTTGAACTTTGGTTTGGAGGTTGTAGTAAATCACAGAATTGAAGTAAAGCCTCTCGCAAAGGTCTTGAAACTTGCGTTGATGTAGTTGTGGTACATTCAACAAGATGCGGATATAATGATATTAGTTGTTCCCAAGCCGCATCATCTTCTTTTGTAAAATAATTATTAAAGCCATTTATTTAAATTTGAAAAAAAAAATCAAATAAAATTACTTACCTTTACTAACTGTTGCCTTTTTCATTGATATAATAACCGTTGTTATGGCTTTTAAAACGAATGATATTTCAGAAAGTCTATACCTAAAAAATGAATTGTTAATAATGATGCTGAATTATTTATAATTTTTGTTTTACCTTGGCAATGGACATTTACCACTCTGTTTCTCATCTTCAATGTACTTCTTAATCACTTCTTGAAATCTATGAAGTAGTGCAGTTACAGCTAGTTTGCCAGCAATGCCACCCTCGTTAGTATCAATACTTTTAAATATTTGCGGTTGCGTTTCGCCATCGACCAGCGAAAATTGCAATAACGTTTCAAAACATATTTTGGCAAACTCCTCACGCAATGCCAATTCAGTTTCCGAATCCATATTCGTATTTGTTGCCGAATGTATTGATCCCTTGTTTAGCAAAACAACTATTTTTAATATAAATTCTTTTGGAATACATCCAGAATAAGGTAACACTTGCGTTCGCATTATATCAATGAGCTGACAGTCTGTCGCTTCATCCGAGACTATTTCGTCTAAACCTCGATCAGCCGGTGCACATCTAAAATAATATTTGACATTAGAATTTCATTTTAAAAGAAAATGACCAATTATTATTACGTTTTTGGAAATAAATATTCATTCAATGTTAGAGCTAATTGGTCCCACATGTCATTCATTGAATTATTGTTATTATTTCTACTAACTGGCAAACCAACTTTCAAAATCGTTATAAAACTATTTGCAGCTAATTTCCATGTAGTACTCGATGGACATGAATATTTTAAAGATAATGGTATATGCAATCCAGCGATAATTTCGCGTAGTATGTGATTCTTAATCACCTCCTCATTATCCGCCGTACTTTCATACAGGTATACCACAGCCGTTAATGCCTTCTCACCAAATGGAATGTAATTCAGTGTAAACCACTCCGATGACACACGCACATCTTGCTTGGTCGATGTGGGTGGATAGCAGCTAAATTTGCTAAACGTTAGCAATTGCTTGAAGATGCCTGGCAGCATCATGTATTGCTTCCGTGCGATCACCTCTTTTTGTACAAGATCTATGGCATGCAGGGCGCCATCATGTAGCGCCGTTAAACTGAATTCACTCGTCGCTGAGAGGATGTACTGGCTCGTATCGCCAAAAACAGGTACACTTACTGCATTCGTCAACACGGTACACAAATTTTGTAAATCCTCCAGCGTGAAGGTGTTTTTGGTGTGTTGGAAAATGCTTGGAAATATTTGCACCAGCGCGGTGAGGAATGCCTGACTGGGTAGATGCGTATCATCGTTCATCTCATTTTCTAGGAGTGGAAATGTTATTTCAGTGCCAATTCGAATCCACACCTTCCATGCTACGGACCATATATCTTTATCCTCAACACTCGTTGAATTCTTATTGTCTTGTGCTTGGTTCTTATTAAGATATAAAATTTCTTGAAACGATTTTAGCGCCGCGAATGACACTTCATTATTCTTCGTCAGAGCGGCGTTTTCAATAAATGTTAACAATACGGACCATGCTCGTGGAAAGTCGCCCAACACTTGCAGCAATTGCCGCTTAGTGTTAAATACTCGTGCAACGCCTGATAGAGTTAGAACTTGCGTTTCCGCCCATTGCTTCTGAGCGGTGTTTCGTGAATGGTGAATGAGAATATTTACGCCAGAATCGACCTTCTCGCTGCTCGCTGAACGTGAATGCGAATGGACTTTGTCAAGCAATGGAAATAATACCGCCCATAATACGGCTTGCCATGTCGACTGTTTTAATAAGGAACCGTGTGCGCTAATTGTTGAAAAAAGTGTTTGGCTTGCTGATTTTCGTACGGCCGGTCGACTGTCCACGCATAAGTCACCTAATCTACTATACAAGCACATCCATAGCTTATCGAAATTTGGCACATTTAACGTACCCGGAAATTCAGGGAAAACGTTTACGTCTTCACTAAAGATTTGACTTAATTTGGCCTGATTCTGATGAAAGTAGTCTGATATGTTCCACTAAAAAATCAATTAATTTAATGAATATGGTTATTGTTTTTATATTATTTTTCTATATTATTTACCATAAGACCTACTGCAGTTAACGATATATTAAGTTCTTGGGTTTGTGAACCAAATTTGGCCACAGTATCAACACATAAGGGCAAACAACGCCAAGGCATTACCGGTAAAAAATCTGTTATAACTAGTTGTAAACATTGGAAGGCAATTCGTATCAAATTTTCCCTAAAACAATCGCATAAATATAAGAAATTTGCTGTAAACTTGTAGCGGACTGTGCCGGTCTTCACTATAAATCGACCTGGACGCAAGAAACAATTTGATTCGTTTTATATGCTAGGATTTTGTCTGGCAGATAAGAAAAGTAATACTATCAGATAAAATGCTAGCCTGTTTGCCAGGGTTTTTGGTTAAACTTCAATATTTCATTATTTTCATGCATATCTGCTATATCCCCCAGATAACCGGCTGTGCATTTATTAAAAATAATAAAAGTTGTCAATGTTCTGATGATGATCATAGACCAATATGTCTGTACATCAGGTACTTTTCCATTACAACTTGTATTATTTTTGATATTTGTATAGTTATTGAATAATTAACATAGAAATGATTTATTTACCCATGGTGATCAGCGACGGCGCCAATAATTCCAATAACCAGCGGCCAACCATGCGATAGCGTTTCGCCGGCACCATGTAAAATGTCTAAAACGCACTCGAGTTGTCTTTGTCGAACATCGCCATGCATTACAGATGACAATTCTGATAGTGGACCTAGCAAAAGTGTTTGTAACTTTTGATTCTCTTTCAACGACACGTCATGCTTGTACAATAACGCCGCTTTTACTAAATATGTAACTGCTTCTACACCCCATTCGCGCATTCTGATATGCGGATGATGGCAAACTTCCAATAGATGATTAGTTAGCGGCCGCCACAGCACCTCAATCCTATTCATATTAACTATACCAGTTTCTAGTAACTTTGCAACGGCGAATAGAGACGGTTCGCGATTCAAGTACGCCAATTCCATTGCTTCTTGCGATAGTTTGCACAATGCGTTGATTAGGTGATGCAATGCCACATCATCTAAATACTGACTAGATTCAAATAATCTACTTAACATTGTTGATAAAACGGGTAAATCGGCCATTACTGAATTTGTTATGACTGAGTTGGAGTCATTATTCGGCCGTCCCGCTTTTAAACTACCTCCCGTCGAAGGTTTCAACCCCAAAATCCAAACTAAATGCTTTAATGTTGTTAATACTAAATGCCACGATGTACCTAATATACCACCATGGCAATGCGCTAAGCTTAACAATGCACGCATCGATTGAAGATTCTTTGCAGTTAGCATAACTGGACCCTGTTGTGTATTCATTGGAATCGACGATGTTGGCAATGGCGTGCCGACAGCAACAATTTGCTGCCGATAATCTGTTTCATTATACTGGGTGAGGAACGTGGAATTAACTTCATTATTATGTGCGCGAAGTGGCGCTCCAGGGGTAACTGCATTTAAGACGGTCAATGCGTAGTGCGGCGGCAATGAAGACTTGCAAATCGCTGTAATGAAAGCGTCTCTGGCAATCTGCAAATCTAATGAACCGCACAATGCTGCGTAGGTTTGCATCGATTTTAGTATGCTCTCGGTGACTGCCTCATCAGTACTGGCTTCCATCAGCGGACTTAGCGCTGCAAGCAATCCGCACCAACTCGAGAAAATTAGCTGTCGATGCAGTTCTGTATTAGTGGCAGGTTTGTCCGTTGTCTCGGTTTTGTTTTCTTCGGTTGGTGAAGTTGCTTCATCAATTTGTTGAGGTGGGCCAATACTGATTTGTAGCGAGCGTATGATTTCGAGTAAGCAGGCGTATGCCACCGAAATTCCATAACCATCAGGAATGATCGGTGGTTCTATTTTATCCAACATGTCTAAGCTATAATATATTGAATAAATAACACGTGTTGAATAAATTTATGTGGTCTACTTACTACACTGACTTTGATTGGCCAGTTGGGAAAGTAACAATAATTGGTAGCCAAATTCCTCGTGACAAGAATCCTGCATTTGGCATACCTTGACTGGGGGGCGTTGTTGATAGGAATTGCGACGCTTGTGCCGGATTAATAGGAACTATTTATAAAATACATAATATTAATGTTTAGTTATATAAGGTCTTCCATTAAGTACGCTCGATTTTCGACCGCAAATAAAATTGATTGTGTGTGAGATATCTACACCATTTTCTTTAAATTTGGTACCCAATATTATGACAAATTTTAATGCAACATTATTCAAATCCCAGCCACAACCTCTTGGCCGTATTTAGTCCCAAGGTCCGGCGTACCTTTCCAATCTTATACATATTTACATTATTCTTAAGGCTAAATGGCGTTCTGAATTTGCTGTAATACTTCTTTCAGAATGATTTTCAGAGCATATATTATGATTACAAAAATTGTTATAAATTATTTAATGGTTTATACGTAATACTCGATTCGTCATAACTTATACACGTTTGAATCAATATTTACAGTTAAAAATCAAGCTTTACGTATAAGCTATTAAATAATTTACAATAATATTTTCTAATTTTTTAGATAAAAGCATAATTTATCAATCTAATCTAATCTATACAATAACAAACAAATTCAGGCCGATTTAATAGCTAAAATTATTTAAAAATAAGGTTTTAAAAGTATGTTAGACATTGAGGCTAAAGATGGAAATGTCATTTTAGAAATATTGTATTAAAAATTGTGATTTTATACGCTACCAAATTAAAAAAAAAATGATGTAGATTTTCCCATTTCATTTACGTTAAAAGATCGAGCGTCCCTAATAAAAGACCCTATATTAAATTAGTAGGAAATATAACTTACTGCCAACTTGTAACTGTGGAGTAACAAACAACGATTGAACATAGGCTCCCAACGAATTAACAATATCTTTAAAGATGCTCGTCGTGTGTGTTTTTAAATCGTAAAACTCACAAAATGAATTAAGCAGTGCAGGTTGCACGGTCATTTTATGCAATACTTCCAAGGCGAGTGCACGTTGCCAGATAGGTTTATCGGGATCAAGAAATTTAACAATTAGTGATAGGAATATTTCGCATTCCGTGACTAAGAGCACGTGATACTTTTGAATTAAGATTGATACAACGCGTAGTAATCGCATGCTGATTGGGAAATATGGCTTGTCGAATGGTGTAGTTTGTTGAATACTTGCTGGCACACTGCTGCGATATTTTATATTTGGTGAGAATAACTTTATAACTAGCGCACAAACACGCTCCTTCAATAGGAAGCTAAACTCAGCGTTCTTGTAGAAAACGTCCGAGAATTGCATCAAAACCGATTCTAGAAGCTCGAGACCAAAGGTTCGAGTCATTTCAGTCATGCCTTGAAGATAGTAGGGCTGATCGGCGTTCACCAACTGTACTAAGTCTTGAAATAAAAGATAGGCGTCCGCTGCGCAAGGACCTAAGCCTTTCGGCGGTGTACCGCTCGGTACTTTCAATTCCTCTAGATTCACCTTGCGCGGCTCGCCATTTTCTTGCGTGAATTTTTCATCCTCGGCCACAACTCGCTCGAACACAAGTGATACTAATTGTCGAATTGTAGCTCCGGCTGTGTTTATTGTTGTCGAATTTTTCACAAAATGCAGACGAAAACATAATACTAAAGTCTAAAAAACAATGATTAATAAGTAATTACCGAATCCAATTGGATTGCTTACCTTTGCTAGGGTTTCGCCATGAACAACGCTGTTTGTAGTGAGCAACAGAGTGACCGATTGTAGAATTTTCACTTCCTCAATACCAGCTTCCATTAACGTCCAAAGCGAGTCCGTGATATATCTAGCCCCCTTAGCATCAACGACCTGTTGTGTAATGAGTCGCTGCATAATTTGTAAACAACACTAAAAAAAAACTTGGTTTAGTTAAAATAGTTTCGTATAGGTAGAGCGAATTTTATTACTCTTATAATTTTTATATCGCGCGACTCGCATCCTTGCACTAAAGGATATATAATCTGATTTATCACATAATAAATAGATGTTTGTGGCGTAATTGTGGAACCTCTCAATTTCACAATCGCCTCCTCGCATGACTAAAATGTTATGATTTAGTTGAGTGCTGCAAAGTAATAAAGTTGATGGTGATACCTCTTTGATTTGCGGATATTTCTTCTTCGTTTCCAGCGATAGGTTCTTGAAATCGTTTTGTAGCGCTTCAAGAAATGCTTGCGACGAGTCTGTACTCGTCGATCCACTCTCAAAAGCCATAATTATAAATATTTTTCTTATAATAACAACAAATATTAGTAGCAAATCGAGATGAGCTGGCAGCTGTCAAACACTATTGTTTTAAACAAAATTTCAATGGTTAATTAACAAAAGATGCATTTTGATTGTGGTACACTGAACTAGCCGTTCTTCATGGTCATTATATGAACTACGTTACTATTTATTTGGCGATAAAAAACTATTATCTCAAACGTACACTTTTTAAACGCAAGAAATATGTAAACATGTAGAACAGTCTCACTGTCAATTCCCCTCTTAAATTACCGATAGACCCGATATAGCTGCACTAACCTACAACCAGTCAAAGACTCAATTGACCTAATTTTGTATTATTGGAACGCACGTCAATAATTAATATTATTTTTAATACCATTTAAATTACTGCGATAAAATCTATATAGTTAACATGTCTATTAAATAAAATGACGCTACTCTTAAACATATTTAGATTATTGGTAATTTTAATGTATTGAAGATAATTAAAGAATATTAAAAACAATCTAGGACAAACGTTTCAAGTAAATAAGATTATGATATTTAAGAATGTGTCTACTTTGCACACAATTACATAATTTCGGCACATTTCTTTACTGTAAATGAACTGTAAACACTTAAAAACGATGTATAGGAAATATGTAAAATACCTTTTTTACAAGTATGGGGAATAGTTATAAAATTAACATGACTACTTTAATCAATTAGTCCTTTTACCGCTACCACGTGGCATTTAAATATTTTATAGCATTCCTGTAATGTTTACTTAATTAAAAATTGAATGGTTCTATTATGTAAAATTGTTTCAACAATAACAAGTTGCTATTATTATTAGAAAATTGATTGATTTATCACTACAGATATTTATATTTTGAAATAGCCGGATCAGTATTTATGCAACTTATACTACATGAAGAGTAGGCGCGGTAGTAGTAACACATCCAGTCAATTTGCTTAACCTAAAATTGTTATTTTTCTTAAAAAAATTAATTTAATCATGATAATTAGTAAATTGAAATAACCATTCTGTGGAATAACTAATATAATGCAAAATAAAGAAATAATAGATGCTGTAAAAGCATTATCAACCGAGCAACATCAGTATCTACTGAAATGTAAGCAGTTCCTGGGTTTAACGACTAAATAATCTATTTAATATATATTTTTTATAGATACATATTGTTTACAAGAACAAAGCATTGATTTGGAATTGCTAAAAAATGATATCAAAGCAACATGTCAATCGGATTGTTTCGATGCGATCGTTGAATTTTTTGCCCGACTTAATCAAATCCATCGGAATTCCAATAAAGACGTCGATATATTTTTGCTAATGGACGAACTACAAGTGCCTAAAGAAGTGCAACAGCTCTATTCACCACGAAACATATCGCTACTATTAAAATCCCGAATAATGCCAGTCAAACTGAAATGGCGAATCGACGTTCGCGTACCTAAAATCAACACGATTCTTATACACATAACAAAAGAAGATGGTGATGTATGCTTGCGGTTAGATATAGCTAGTTTTCATAAATTGCGATTTAATGTGTCGTTAATTTTGAAAGAGATATTTAATTTAAAACGAAAGTACAATAAAAATTGATTGCCACTTCATGTCGGATGAGAATATTTAAGGAACTGTAGTGAACATAGCTTTATTATAATTTTAATATGCCATTTTTAAAAATTCATAAAGTTGTTTTCACCTTCTCGGATATCGAGTGTAATTGCTTAAAGAGTACGTCATCATCGATAAGTTTCTGATTGAAATCGAATAAAAATTGTTTAGTAATAAACAGAATAAAACATTGCACAATTGGCCGTAGGAATGCATAAACAATGCATTCTTATTGGCGATGACGTGCTATATGAGCATTTACACATTTTTTTCAGAATCCGTAAAAGTACGGATAGTGTGAAGACAACCGAAGGGTGTTTTTATAGTGAGGCCGCATAGTTTGCGCGCAGCAAGGCTGCAAAAAACAGATATGCCTTCACAATAGAACGCACATAATGATTATGTAGCTTTATAAGATTCTTATGCAGCTCTTACATCGAGCCAGTTTTTACATGTTTTGTTGGAGCTATGCGGCCTCATGCATGTCGGATTCATCAAGTAAAAAATAACTGCCTGCAATGGATGTCATCGTTACGATAGAAATAAATTTCCAATCCACACTAGAAGTAACAAAGAATTCGCACTGCCAGAGGTTACTTTTTACCTGTTGGACTCGACAAATATCGGAAGATGTTAACGAGCTCTAAGGGTCCGTTTATAGTGAGCTAGGCAATTAAAAATATGCTCAAACATAAAACAGCTCCATAATTTTTTAGTGCGCTGCTTTTAAATCAAGCACATCACGTTGGCCATTTAGATATAAACGAGATTTTTGTTTTGGACGTGCAGATAGCAATAGGGTGGGGATGGGAGGGTGAGTAGGCAGTGGTGGCGAAGTAATAAGACTCTCCATCCTGCTGATTACCCAATCGTGTCCTGCCCAGAATGAGTAAGGCAGCAGTTAATCCATCAGTTTCGCAACGCAATGAGAAAATTTTTAGTGAACGAGGGTATCACACCTAGCGAAATTTTAAGAATTTTTTTTTTAGTTTATTCAACAAACTTTACAAGAAACCTGCCCTTTTTAGCCTGAAAGAAGTCTCGTTTATGTTTGAATGATCCTTGTATCTACAACCTCAACCTATGCGGCTTCATTCCCTATAAATGCACCCCAAATTAGTAGTCATCCAACTTGATATAATATATATTTAAATTGAGATTTATTTTAGTTTCTATCAAATGTACATACATATATTTTATTATATTAAATATATTTGTTAAAGTTATTTTATTTTTTTATTAATGATAATTTAAACTCGAAATCTTCAGTTCATTTTCAATAAACAAATACAAAACTAATACTTTATATAATCATTTTAAACTAGCTAACAATCATAAACAAATTAAATAATAATTTTTAAACCTGTACAATCAATTCCGATTTCGGCTACTTCGCAAATATTGCATAAACTACCCTTATACTGTGGCATGTAGGAAGCAGCACATAGCGGACACTTTTCTTCAGGTTTACCGCGATAAATTGGCTTGAAGGAATATCCGCACAACGTGAACGGATTGTGCTCATCATACTCGAAGTTGAGCTCATCGGTGGGATTCGAATCACATGCTTGTAGAATTTTCTTCGCTTGCTGGGCTACATCGGGCCTCGGTCCCAAATCAAGCAAGCGCTTGGCGAATGACGCTGCAGTTTTGTAGTTTTTCAATTTAAAGAACATAATTAAAGCAGTGCGTAGCGTTAAAATTTGATGGATGGGTTGTAAATGGCAATGGGTGAAGTACGAGGCCATTTCGCACTGGCGTTGTTGCTCCTCGGCTGATGATTTAGGCAGCGCTTTACGCAACGTTTCCATTTTCAAGCCGATTATGTATTCCCTGCAAATTTTCAACAATTGTTGCGCTTCGGTTACCTCTTGTTTAGTATCTACGGCTAGCAGCGTCACTTGCAATAGCAACATTTGCATTTTTTCAATAGCTTCTGTAAACTTTCCGCCTGTTGTTAAATGATAACATTCTTGCAATCTATGAACTAAATCTTTCAGTTTGATTACAACTACTGGTACTGGCCCCTTTGCCCTAGTATCCTTAGTAGGACGATTATTATAACAGAAATTAGAAGGAATGTTTTTCTCAAGTGAATGTACGGTGCGAGAGCTGCCGAATATATCCAAGAAGAATTGTCGATACGGGGTGAAATTGACAACACCAACTTGCGTGTTTAGTAGTCTACAGGCGGATTCAAAGGAACCAGCAGCTATGTGATCAGCAGGAAGCTCAGAGTTCTTAATCCAAACCATGGATGGTGCCGTGCCAACGGATGGTAGGTGAACGTAGTCAACATTCGACTGCGACATGCTCGGCGTGGGTCCTAAATCTGGCAGTTCTAAATCGGCGTCTTCCACATCCCATCCACCGCTTTCACCATCACTAGCTCCTCCTCCCTCGGATTTAACTTTCTTGGAGGAGGCATCTTGGAAATCTTCTTCGTCATCACCCCAACCGCCAGCATCTTCCAAATTCATCTCCATTGACGGATCTACATCTAGAGTCGTCATATGGCTGCTGGTCTTAGCCAAAGAAGCGTTTTCAAAGAATCCCTACAATGAATATGAAATTGTTATTATATGAATGAATAATTAGGTTGGTTGTTGGTTGTTGGTTTTACCCTGCTAACGGTCAATAAAGGCCAATTAGTTTCTGCTTGTTGAACCGGCGGTGGTGGTCTCATAAATTTTGCATTGGGAAGCACTTCCGGAATAATTTTATCGCCGAAGCCGGCAGCTAATTCCTCAGCCTCCGCTTCCATTCCGTGTGTTTTAGCGGTTAGATATGCTAAAGAATGTAAATTGGCTGATTTCAACACGCTGAGCCGCTCTTCTATATCACCTTTTAATAGACAATTACATTATATAGGTTAAAGCGTTATACATCTATCTATCTACAATCTTACCTAATAATAATGCAGCATGATATTGCGCTGAACGTTCCTTCCGTATTTCCGCAATTTTCGCCATTTTCTTCAACTTGTCTAAATTACCAGTTATTAAGTACAAGAATGACAATTTATCAAAGCTCTTGATGCGTTGATAGCACATCTCAACAACTTGATGATTGCCTTGCATTAACGCAGCGTTTGCAAGCTTTTCCCAACAAACATTATCGTTCAACGCTTTCGCCGCTTCAAGCGCAATCTCAATATTGCCGCATTCTAACGCTAAGCTAAATATGGTCTTCTCGTCTTTGACGAAATGCAATGCAACTTCTGGATACCCTTTCTTCTGAAGGTAAGAGATAATCGCCTGGCCGACAAGACGAGAATGTCTGACAATATAAAGCACTTCCTCATAGTTTTGATTGATCAATGCCAATTTGAATTTGTATTCGGTTGGATCAATGGTCAGCATTCTCGGCTTGCATTCACGATCCAGGCAGAAGAGATGATTGCCTTTCACGCGTGTTATATAAATCGGCAAGTCTAGCGTGCGAATAATACCATTATCGCTATAAAATAATTAATTAATCAATTAATAGTTTAATAATTGGTCGTAGAAACGCACCCATTATTTAAGACATATTTGATGTGGTTGCTCGTGGTGTAAATGAACACGCCGCTATCATCCCAAGCACCCGATTTCACCTTGATGCTCTCGTAAATGGAGCATAATTGTTCTAATTTGCGATTACAAATCGTCACGTAGTGTTTCGAGAGCAATGCTACATGTGACATATCAGTCGACCACACAACGTATCGGCAGCGCACAACTTTCACTACAAAGATTGGATTTTTACAGAGATTTTGAATGGCATGGTGATGATGAATGAAACTTACATTGTGCAAGCGTTCGTCTTTGCTGCACGTCAAATAATGTTACATGATCCATATCGCGGAGCAAAAGCATGCCTGTTCCCGCGTAGAATATTTCATCGCAGGAGGGCGGCGAACCCTTTTTCGTTACTTCATTCTTTAGATTTTTAATGCTGAGCTGAATATAAAGACAAAACAAAGATAAATAAACATGTCTAGACGTAATATGATCGAGTCTATAATTTAAATGTGATAATTTTCTTCGCAATTTCTTAACTTGTATTAAATCCAATCCGAGCAAGAATGTGATTTATTTATTCATTAATAATTTTAAAGGTTATAATTAAAACTACAAGATTAATGAAATGTTTGAGAGCAGGTGCACAACTAAGATTGTAAATAATGTGCGAAATAAAGTTACCAATTGGATTATATCTTACCTGCATGTTTCTGTCAAGAACTGCAAAACGATTGCGCGCCACCCAAACGGCAGAATTACCCGGCGACCGTTTATTCTCAACCTCCGTTACTTGTCCATCCCCATCTTGATCTTTCGGAATCGTATATAAATCATAATTATTGCCATCCATATTGCTCGATCTGATCGAGAGCAAAACAGCATTCTCGGCGGGATTGAAGGACATGCTATAGATTGGATACTTTCCACCGCCGCGTAGTTGCATAACAGGCAAATCCTTCGACGTAGTGAAATCCAACTTACGCAAATAGCGTTCTTTGACATAGTAAAGTGTATTTCCATGCACCGTATAGGCGGGACGTTCACGCTCGAGCTTGAAAATAATCATGCCGGTGTCGTGGCCTGCAGCGAATAGATTTAATGTGGGGTGGGCTGTTAGCACCCAGAATCTGTCGTGCTCGCGGCGGATTGTGTGCAAGCAGGTTCGCTTCGCCATATCCCAAATGCGAATACTTTTATCTTCGCTGTTGGATAGAAGGAGTTCCTGGCGCGGATGGAACAGCACGCACGATACATTGTTGTAATGGCCTCTGCAGGTATCAACCTCCCATGCCTACAAAGCATTATTGACAGAGAAAAAATGACACACTTATGATTTCGCTCACAATTAATTCGAACTTTTTTTATTTAATTTATATATTGTAATCGTAATTTACGGTAATTATTACAATAGATTGCGCGAAGTTGTCACAATAATAACAATATCAACTTCAAAAATTTGCTAAACATAATTTAAATTCAAAATCGTTCCGTTAAATTAATGGCTGCATTTTAAATTAAGATGCAAATGATGTCATTTGTTAGTTATCTCACCTTAGAGTCATTCATGCGCCACAATTTGATCTGTCTATCGTCGGCTCCCGAGGCGATAAGCGGTAATGTAGGATGGAAGCAAGCCCAATTAACGCCTCGATCATGGCCTTCGAGCACATGCTTGACGAACGCATCAGCCTGTCCGAATAGATCGGTACTGCCCGGATTCTTCAAATGTTCTTCTAAGCCACCTGGCCCGGGCGCTACATTCTTCTTACGCAGCCCGCTTATATCCCAAACGCGAACTGTTTGATCTAACGACGCGCTGACTAGCAAATCTTCAGTGGGATGAAACATCGCACACATTACATAATGCATATGTCCAGTGAGAACGCAAATACAGGCACGCGATTGCATATTCCAGATACGTAGCGTTTGATCGTCCGAAGCGGAGACAATCCAGGGATACTCGTTATGGAACATCGTAGTTCTGATATAGTCCAAATGACCTAGCAGTGTGAAGATGCATCTCTTTAATTTGTAGTTCCACACCTATACAGCCCATAAAATACCATAAATTAAATGAAATGCTCATTGTCGTATTAAATATGATTATTACTTTGATTTTGTAATCGTCTCCGCCAGAGACGAAAAGTGGCTGCTGATTGTGAAAGCAGATGCCACGGACCGGACCATCGTGCTCGTCGAATTTTTCAAGTAGCGTACACATGCGATAATCCCATAGCATGATACATCCATTGTGTAAACTGCAACAATTAACGTTTGTTAAAAGAAACTGAAAGTGCGTCATTGAATGTGAAAAAGTAAACTTGTTTCATTCATCCAAAAATCGTTAACTGTCAATAATTATTCTAATAACCTTTAATTTAAGATGGCAGCTGTTTGTTATGTAAACTAATTCAGACATTATCGTTTCACCTGGAATTTTTGCGTTCAAATAAGATTCGGTCATGTTTTTGCGAAAACAACGATTACGCGGCTAAAATCCCCATTCTAAAAATTCATACCACCTTTTAATCATGGCGGGCTAAATTAATGACATTAATGGGTAAATTTTATATAATTAGAGATACCCGTTTTTCGAATGCATTGAGAAATCATAAAATATTGCATTGTAAAGTGTTGGTTTAACTTTAAACATTTAAATTAATGAAGCAATAACGACACTTGCAAATTAACCTTTACACGAATGTCGTTCATTTATAAATAATTCAATCAAATATGTATTATAAATTTGAATTAAAAGTAGTATTTAAATTTATGATAATCGGTTGATAATTAAGAGAACCGATAAAGTTTTTAACTACCGATCCGAATATTTTTTTATCAAATATTGTCCTATATACTTAAAAATGCGGAAAGTTACATTGAAATCAATCATTTAACAAACATCAATCGAGAAAATTGAAGGTAATCGAAAACTATCATAAAAAACAAAAAAACTCGATTCAAATAGTTGCAGTCATAAAAAATAACCAATATTCAATTGAAATAAAAGATAAAAACAAAAAAAACGGCCCAAAAAATCTAAAATAATAACAAATTTATATTTAAAACTGATCATCGACCAAACGCAGTTAGGGACATACGACACGCGAATGAAAACTTTAATTTAAAATCAAGCAAATTCAACGTTTTATACCATTACAGTTTATTACAGTAAAAGCTAAAAATATTTCAACTTAAATTTTGATATATAAATACAAATGATTGCAAGTAATACAAATTTAGCTTATCATTATCTCATTAGTGAATTGAATGAAATGTATTTTAAAGATAAAATAATATGTCACCTCACACACGCGGTGCGGCCTGCCGATGACTATTTAATTAAAAATCGTTTTCATTTCGATATTATTTTATTTTTAGACAAAATAACAATTTATTAATAAAATAATTTCATTTCAGCAATTTATTAAAAGCGTTGAAGAATTGTTCTAGTTTTTATATAAACTGAGTCAATAGTAAACTAATATTTAAAAAACTTTTAAACTACTTGAAAACTTAGATTTTAGTTTCTATTTATCGAAAAAAAAGTAAGAACAACTAATTTAAAATGTTGATCCTTGCAATATTCAATAAATTTACTACCTTTTTGTCCTAGTTTTTGTCTAAACTGAGTCAATAGTGAACTATAATAATATTTGAAAAACTATTTAACCCTTTAAAGTTTTTGAAAACTTAAATGGTATTTCTATTAGCGGAAAAAAGAGAAAGCACACTTATGTACTAATAAATTAATATACATCAATACACTTTAAAATGGTGATGCTTACAATAAAAAATAAATTTGATACTTTTTTCTTTAAAATTTAAACTACATTTAAAGGGGATTAAGTAAAAAAATAATAGTTTACTAGCTAATCCGAAAACAGAAAAGTTACATTAATATTTAATATATTATTAAAATTTACATTAAATATCTATCAATACACTATAAAATGTTAATCCTTACAATTATAAATAAATTTGATAACTTTTTCTTTTAAATTTACAATATAATTAAAGGAGATTAAGTTAAAAATGAATAGTTTTCTAGATAATCCGAAAATCGAAAAGTTTACACAATAATATTTAATATTTATAAAAATTTACATTAAAACTCTAAATATTGTCAGTTTGTTAAATGATATGTGACGAGCTGAAATTACTAATTACTTAGAAATGCACTTGCTTTGTTTACCGATCCAAATTTTCTAATTGGTGATATAAATAAGTATGTCAAAGTTTTCTTCAGATTTACCGCGATAAATTGTCAGTTTGTCAAATGATATTTACAATAAAAAATGTAGTTAATTTAAAAAAAAATAATTTATTGATAAAAAGCTAATAATGTTTATTAATAATAAATATAATTGTAAAAACTCACTGAAATTAGTGATTGCATAGAAATGCAGTCCGCCAAATGCACTTGCTTTGTCTCCCGATCGAGATTTTCTAATCGGCGATAAAAATGAGTGCGGCAAAGTTTCGCCACCGCGCCACATTTATTATCAATTGATTTATGCAGAAAAATCTGTTACAATTAAGCAATGTCAGACACAAAATTGTTGCTATTGCCCACAACCGAAACGCCATCGAAAAGGTCAGTAAGCATGACATGATGGCATTTAAAAAAATCTGGTTTTTCATTTATTATATTTGATACCAATTTACCCTATTAAAACCTTGACTCATGAAACAAAACAACCTCGTTTTTAATTCTGTGCCTAGTAGAAAGTGATACGCACAATTTAGGCAAAAACAATTAATTGTCACATCGTACATCCACACCTACAAAATTTTCAGAGAATGAAATAATATGTAATATATTATATGTATAGACGAATGATATTATAAATGCAATAGCTTTAAGCAACGCTGATTAAAATCATTTGCCTAAATTCAAGGCTACAACTTTCATCCGATTGTCTGAAAAAAGATGAGCTTCGTACGGTTCGTTCGACGATCGGCAGGCGAGCAGCATTGAACAACGTTGCGTTAATGTTCACGTTGTTGTGCTTTTCGGCGTTTTCGCTTCGCATAAAAAATACGTAATAATGGCTCATTTTGAGTAACCTTACAAGTGAACCAAATTCTAGAAAGGACCCGCCCAATTATTACAATAAAATTAAGAAAAATTATTTAAAAAAATAGCGGGGGAATGTGCCGCCGAATGGAAACCTATAAATTGGTTAAACTTCAAAAAACTGTATCATTTTTATCTTTGTCGCAATTTAAGGTGCTACAATAATGCATTTGCAACATTTTGTAAGTCAATCATTAGTAATTAACTAACACTAAGTACTTTTATTGCTCTATCTATTACTACTATTCAATTAACAAAGGATTAGTTTAGCGATTGATATAGTCTCCACATTGTGCCAATCCTACACAAAATAATTACACTAAATATATTAATTACATTAAATAACTTATTATCATTATTAAATATTATATAATTAATCTTCTTGGTAAAAAAAACAACATCACATATGAGTGAGTAACCTTGCATACAGAAAATGTCATGGCATTTAAAAAAGTGAGATAATCCAGTTTTTATGCAACCGAAATATACAACATGTCGTTTTGTTGTTGTTATGTTTTCATTTTGTTAATTGACAATTTGTTTTGCTTTGTTCTTGCAGGTGATTGCTGTTTTTTTCGTTGGCGGTGCGTACGGAGGCGGTTTTCCGAATTATTTTTATTCGTATCAGGCGCCTGCCCCATTTCAGTATAATCCTGGCGTAATTTATCAACCTTCACCTATCGCTCCAGTTTTTCCACAATATGTTACGCCCGGGTATCCGCAATTTCCAATTTATCAACAATTTCCACAATGTAAGTACCGATCAGCAAATCGATTAAATTGTTATTGATTTTTATTCAATAACGCAATCATTCATATTATAGTTGTAACAAGAGTATTATTTTTTTAAATTTATTGTTAAAGATTTTCAATTTTCCAATATTTACAAAAAGAGTTTAATTAAAGTTTATAATGAATTCAACACATTTTTAATGCGAAAATAATTTTGGATTATTATTAAATTTAAATGTTGCTCTTTTAGACGACTTTCAGTTTTTTATCATAATTATTTGTTCTTGGAAAATGTATTATCAGTTTAATGTTCGGAATTTATTCTTTGTTTTTACAAAAAGTATAAAATTACTTTACATATAAAAGTGCTAGTAAAAATAATCAAAGGAGCTAAGTTTTTTTTGCAAAAAAACAAAAGATAGACGCAAAAATAATTTTTGATATGTTGCAATTTTATTCCCTTTTTATCAAATATAATGATTTAATAAAAATTAATTGAAATAAAAGTTATATTGATTTTACAATTTTGCAATTTTGTAAAATTTATCATTCTTTTCTTTGTGTTTATAAAAGGCATAAACTATTTATATATGAAAATAGTAAATTAACAAGAAAAAGTAGTAAAATACATAAAAATAATTTTTGATTATGCTGCTATTTTACTCATTTTTATGAAATGAAATTATACTGAAAAATAATTTAAATAAATTTTATATTAATATTACTACATTTTTTACACTTTTACAAAATTTGCTAAATATAATATCAATTTCTTATATAGCAAAATTCTTCTTTCTAATTTTTAGATAAAAAACAGAAAATCTCTATAACTAATAATTAAAGGTTGATAAAAATAAGGAAAAATTAAAACATATATTTTTTCTTATATTAAATTGAAGTTTAAAAATCAAATTTATTCAATATTAATAATTTCTAATCCCATAAAATAAATTTATGTAATTATTTTACATTGAAAGTTTTCAAATCTAATATTAATGATCCATTTGCAAATTTCTTTGCATTGATAATCTTTTTCGCGATAAATAATTTCCATTCTAATAGTAATAATAAATCAATAGAGTAATTTGCTCCACTTATGAATCTAATAAAATCGATAAATTATTGTAATTATTTAAATGAATTTTTTATTACTTTGCCTGAGTTCAATTACTCGACAAGTAGTGTATCATCATCATTTTACTTTCCGACAATTGTACAATTTGATAATATTGCGCAATTTATCAACATGAAATTGAAAATTAAAAACTTAATTAAGCAATTAGCTCTTTCCCCGTAGCAATGCGTGAATAAATTTATAGATAATGCTTTTTTAATTAGACATAAATTAAAGTGACAAAACGTTTAAATGAAATTAAGTTATTTTGTATACTGAAAACGAAGCAAACAAAATATTTGTTTTTATACGCTAAAAAATGTTACTAAATTTGGTCTTCCCCACTCATTAATAAAGCGCTAAAAAACTGGTTCACATAAAAATCTTTAGTTGTTGGTACATTTTGCATACAATTAAATTAAATGTCAGTATTTTGATTATGCAGGTCAACCTCGCATAACACGGTAGTTACAAATTAAATAGAAATAACAAGGTTAGACGACAAAAATGATGAAAAAATTATCATTAATAATTGGTGCAAAATTGTTGTTATTGCTTTTTGATACATATTTTATTCATCGATATCACACACAAATGATGACTCAAAAGCAACCTAATGAAAGCGGATTGAAATTATGCAACATCTAAAACAGGAAATTCCTCCAAGAGACAAATTTTCGTAATATTTCGTAATTTGATATAAATTCCGAATTGGCACAGCTTTGTTTAAATGGCAAGGCAATGACCCCAATGTATCTTTACATAAAACTTCAAAAAGTAAATTGATTCATGAATTGTGACCTGCGTTGGACGACAATAAAGCAGAGATTTATGAATTAAAATAAGATAAAATATAAAGTATTGTATTATTTATTAATACTTTTTAAACACATTAGGAAAAGTTTAATAGTTGTTTTTGTTTTCACAAATTTGGCAAGAATTATATAGCACTTTATCGAAATAACAATAAAAATAAGGTCATTTTTTTAATTATTACAGCTTATAGAAAATACTCTAATTCATCGAAAAATGTAATTACATTTTAGAAGGATAATATTAATGACATAAGTCCGGGTCTATAATTTGCTTACAACTTAAAAACAAACAAAAAATGAAAAGGAATTTCGCTGAAAAAATATGTACTAATTACTTTGCGAATATGGTATTAGTTTAATCAGTAATTTTAAATTATTATGGATGCACGAAAAGCAGCAAGTTTTTCTTTTTTCGAAACCTTTAATGAGTTTCACAAATAAAAAGTAAAATTAGTGATTATGCTCTTTGCCATTTTGACACGAAACAGAAATTTACTTTCATTGACGTAATCTACTAATCCATTTCACGTAAATTACATATTGCAAATGAAACTGCTTTATCACCTATTTATGCATTTTTTAAACAATTTAATTTTGTAATATTATGGATGTACGTAACCCTAAAAGCTGAGTTTTTAGGGGCCTTAACTGCAGCACTCTTTGACATTTTTACACAAAATAGAAATTTATTTTTATTCACGTAATCTCCTAATCATTTCACGTAACTTACATATTGCAAGTTATCGCTTTATCGCTTATTTATGAATTTTATAAGGAAATTAGATGAAAAAATATGTACTTATTTACTTTCGAATATAACAGCGGAAAATAGTCTTTGTTTAATCAGTAATTTTAAAATATAATGAACGTACGAAACCTTCAAAGTTGTGGGATTTTTTTTCGGCAAGCCTTAACTGAGTTTCAAAAATAAAAATTTAATTTAGTGATTGCGTTCTTTGCCATTTTTACACGAAATATAATTTACTTTATTGACGTAAACTGCTAATCCATTTTACGCAAATTTTTGCAAATATAATAAATAAAATAATTTTTGCATTTTTATAACGAATCACGAAAGTCTAGAATTCGGTGGAACATATTTGGAAGACCTGTGATTAAAATAAATAAAAACCCTCAAGAATGTCTTTAAAGTATTCTAATTACTTTTTGTATAGCAATTATGGTTTCAAATAAATTAAAATATAGTAGTATGTATATTGAAGTATTGCTTCTTATCTATCACTATTATTATCACTAAAATATTTAATTAATTTTCATACATACTTGGACTCAAGTTTCAATATAATTATTCAAATACACCATCCCAAAATTGTTTTACTTTTGAGTTGATTTAATACTAAATAAAAAAATACAATTCGTTTATAGACCAGCCTGTTCAACCCCAGCAACCAATTCAACCAATTCAACCACCTCAACAGAGTGAATCCGCCGACTCTGTAACGGTTGAAAGTGCCCGTAGCACCTTCGAAGATACGTCAAGAAATGATCCATTCAGAGGCTTTGCATACAATGTGGAATTCGACCATGGCGCCCGCTCCCAAGTTGTCTTCGTCACCGGTAAGTGATCAGAGTCACTCATGAACTAAGTGATTTTACATGCATTCCCTACTTTCAGGTCCAGAAGTACACAATCTACGCAAGAATATGCCATCATTCACTGTATCGCGTACAGCTGCCTCAGATGCCGTTGATGCTAATGCACAAGCAAATTCCGAACAAACTTCGAGTGCCAACAACGCAATCGATGTTGTTGCAAACGTGTTTAGAAGTTCCAATGTCGGGCAAGTACAAAACTTTTACGCGATCAATAATGAGCTCGTTACCAAGAATTTGGATACGATTGTGACAAGCACCTTGGCACCACAACCAGCCACATTGCCACCGCATCCTGTCAGTCCAATCTTCACAGTTTTGCGATCGAATTTCAACCTGGATACGAACAAGAATGACGAACCACAGGAATCAGCCAGTGAGGAGAAAGCTGTGACTGCTGCAGCCCAAACTGAGCCAGCTACAACCTCCACAACACCGATTCCAACGTCAACCACTGCGGCGTCCTCAACTGCTGCAACAACCACCCAGCAAGCCACCACTGAAGCTACCAACGAACAGGAAAAGACCACCGAGGCGGCCTCCACCTCCGCCCCAGTGAAAAGAAGCACAATGGAACCGATCATTGTAGAATAAATGTAAATTTGTACAACCCACTATGTAATTTATACTCCCAAATTGTATTTTTTTATATGTATTATAATAAACAATTTTTTTATACTCACCTCGCTAGTATCCATGGTCGCTTGGGATGGAAGGATAGGCCCTTTACCCTCGCCGACTTGGTCTCAAATTTCGTTAACATCGTCGCGCTGTAAATGATACGTGTCAGTATGAAATATTACGCTTTGAGGTTATGTTTTCTTACTCACCCAGTTTAATAATGCAAAACGTGTATGTTTGCCTATCAAACACTAGAAATTTAATTGTCGTGCACGTCTCTAGATACGCATTAATTCGCCGACAATAAAAAACGCGTTGTTAGATTGAAATTGGCGATTATTTTACACGAATGGTGCACTTTCAATATGGCTCTCGTTTACTTTGTAAACACGTCTACACTATGACAGCGTTGCCAAGTTGATTTCAATCATTGAAATAGTGCAATTGTTTTTCAAATACAATGTATTTATTTATTAGCCATCAATTTAATACACACGCTAATTTATTATTTGATTAACAATGTTCATTTTCACAATATGACAGTATTAAATACCTTGAAACCCTTGAAACGTTTTCATAATTTATGAATTTATCAACGCAACATTGTCGTGTCATTACATTAAAAATGAAAACGTTTATTTCAGATGATTTAGTTGATTGTTGCATGCAATAGTTTGAAATCAATATGCCGCAATTATTAGAAAGAAATGCAATTATATATGTGAAATATAATTGGTGTAGTACAGAAAAAAAGTGTAAAATGAGTAATTTAGCGCCACCTAATGTAAATACATATAAAATATAGAGGAGAAGGCGGTAGTTTTAAGCTTGATACGCTTGTTAGTATTTGCGTAAAATGATGATTGAAAGAAAATATTTAGGTTTAAATTTGATGAATAATGTAATTACAGATGTTGGTGGTGATTAATGAATGTGTAGCGGAATAAAATGCAATTTGAATATGTAAATAAGAATATAATGATTGGTATGGATTGTTTTTGAAATGGAAAATAGATGAATGTTGTTGGGGGTGGCAATGTGGCATTCAGGCGCCTGCGTTTACAGGTTGGTCGGGGTTTGCGTCGCCGCCGACATAACGACAATGGCTATCGAAGTATTGCAACGTTAAAGTGTGGGTGATGCCCAAGTGTTGTTGAAATTTACAATGAGGAGCAGCAGTTCGGAACTGCTCCTAGAAGAAAAAGAGGAACGCAAACGGAAGATTCAAGAGCTAGCAAAGGCAGCCGCCGCGTCGAAAAAAACCCGTACGCCAGGTGGAGAAACATGTCGGGAAAAGGCGCTATTTTACTCGACATCCATCCTTGCCGTTGTTGCAATGTCAGCTGGCTCGTCGCTGCTCTTTCTCGTACCGCTCTATGTTGATCCAGCCATATCAACACTTACATCAAATTTTGTAACCGAACCAGTGACTTGTATCACCACACGGCGGGAAGAACTAACAGGACTTGCAAATTGTTCTTGGAGCTCGTGTCGGGAGGGCTGTACAAGTGATGCCTATCATTGTACGCACATCTACGTAAGTTACAACGATTCGAGCGCGAATCCTAATCAGACGGACGATGCGGTGCTGCTGGTAAATATAAAAGGTTGTGGCTATCCACCGACAGTTCTGTGCGCCAATTTCACAGACACCTACGGCATCGAGGGCACCGAATTTCCATGTTATCACTCAATGGAAAATCGCACCGTGGTGCTCACCCACTACGAACGTGACGAACAAGTGGCTATCATTATACATTACTTTGCGGTACCGTTTATCATTACTCTGGCCACATCGGTGGCATTGTGTGTGATGCACTGCGATTGCCGTTGCCATCCCACCGGCCGTCATAAACGATCACGACGGCCGCGTATTCAAGATCTTAGTGAAGGTTCGATTAGCACCGGCGTTGATTTGCATCACACACACAGCCATCACTCTGATCTGATGGCCATCAGACCCATGTAATCACAACTCATTCATTCATTCATTCATTCACCCACCCATTCATTCACAAACGACCACTAAAATGACTAAAAATCGTCGAAACCCTTTGGCTGAAATCATAATATCATTAATATCATTAATATCATTAATATCATCATCATCATCATCATCATATACAATATATTGTATTTGTATTGTAGTACATTGTATACATATTTAGTGTATACATATACCATAGATTCGGCGACCCAACTAATTCTTTTTTTTATTCCTCACAACTGCGTAAAAACTGGAACATTATGTATTCTAGCGTATGCAAAACGAAACATGCAATATAAAAATCGACCTTGTCGTTATTATTAATTGATATCTTTACAAGTAAAAAAAATATTAGTTGGGGCAGCTGAGCACATCAAGTTTTCGGTTCGATAAAACATCAAAAAACAACATCAAACAATTTCCTATTTTACTCTACATTCATTAACGTTGATGACGAGTGAAAATTTATTTCAAAAACTTCATTTTAATTGCATATTTAATTAATTTAGTTAGCGTGTGCGCCTGCAATATTCTAAAACATGAAAAGATTCTTTTTGTATAACTAAAAAAAAACATACAAAATACGAGCGCGTAGTTTGTTTATGCCTATATTGCTTTTAATGCCGCTGCTGTACTATAAAAAAGAAGAAGAAAAAGAAAAAAAGATTTGTTCGGACAAACATGTCGTTTGATGCAAATTCACTCAATTATTTAAATATCTAAATGACAAACAAATAAGCAATTTAATAAGAAAACCTAAAAAAAAAAAATAACAATGAACGCTTATAATTTTAGAACGAAATGACAATTAAATTAGCGCACATATTTAAAGAAAAAAAATAATGAAAAATTAATAAAACTGCTATTATTAAATTATTAGGGGATGTATAACACGTCTGTTGTTATAATTTAAACATTTTTTTAAACGTGATTAGTGGAAAGTGGATGACTATGAACTGTGATGGATATGTGTTAATAAATAACAAGATCTGATATAAAATTCATCAAACTAAAAGCAAAGCAAAAATAATATATGAATCATTATGAATGTTTTATTAAAACTTTTATTTTAAAAAAAATTTTTACCGTGCTGAAAGTTTTCCACCAAACAAAATAATTAGAAAGTTTGCGTTATAAATTATTTGTTTTTGCGCGAGTTTTCTTTCAACTGTCGTGCAAATATTTGATAAACTACGATATTAAATGTCTGTTTTTTTCCTCCTCCTGCCATACATTATTAAATTTGAATCAATTTTTGTGCCAGATCTTGCAGAAAACTGAAAACTCTCAAGACATGGTTGTTGAATGTTTAATGCGCATCAAATTAATTCTTTCCTCCTTTCAAACGTCTCTCAAATCAAATAATGATCGTGAAATGTAGAAAATCAAATATATATTATACGTACTATAAATTCTGAATGTATTTTCATTCGAATTGCGTTAATTAGAATAACGCGGAGGATTATTTTCCAATTAAATTCAATGGCATTGCAATTACGTTTTGAGAACGCAGCACACGAGTTTTTTATTTTTCAAATTAATTATTATTCAGTTTAGAAAATCGATTGATAAAGACAATACAAATGAATAATTGAAAAATTGAATAATAATTGTATCCATCACTGTTTGTCTTTAAATGATAAAATAATTTATTGCATGACTGTTCCTTCAATTTGCTATACTATTTAAAATATTTAAAAAAAATGATATATATTTTTGACAAACGTACTTACTACTAAAAACTATTGACAAATAAAAAAAATGCATTGAAAATTGCACCTGAAAATTATATTTGATAAAAATGACATTTTAATGGAATTGAAAAAACATTTTTGAGAAGATGATGATGTGTAATAATAATAAAAAAAAACAACATTGAATAAAATACAATAATATTTTATTAATTTTTGATTTTTACAATGTGACACATCATTGAGACTTTAACTTTCGAATGTTTAATTTTGAACCGTTTTTTAATCACTAAAATATCCTAACGAAAATGTAAAGACTTGTTATTATATGCATATTTCTACCAGGGTATGAAATTTCAAACAGAGATGCAATAAATTATTGAACAAAATAAAAAAAAAACATTATTGTGTAACAAAGTTAGAGGATGTGCATATTATCAAAATAAAAAAAAAGTATGAAAAAGAAATATGCTAATTATATATTAAATAAAACAAAACTATATTATATATGTAATAGCGAAACTAGCGAATTATTAATTTAAATTATTTTAATAATAATTTAATGTGCAGAAACTAAGTTACGCTATTGTATGTATATAAAATATATATGAAAATTATTATAAAATTGTCTCAACTAATTTAAGTTATGCATTGATTGCATTCAAATAATTTATTTAATTGTTGGCGAGAAGATAAAATCTTGTTAATATTATTTATTGGGTGGATGTAAGTACATACTCACAAATCAATAAATAAAGAAGGATAATTAATGGGTTAATTAATTAATAAGATTTTTGTAAGGTTTGTGAGCTTTTTTTCTATCTACCTAATAATGTGTATAGAAACAGAATAGTATTATTTTTGCAGTATTGATAAAAATCCTAACAATCACTCCTAAAATAGTTGAACAAACAATTTATTTTATTTCACTGCCCGTGTCATTGTTGATAGAAATCTAATATTAACAAAATTTTTATCTTTTTTTGTTGTACTGTTGTAACGAATAGAGAAAACTATATTGTATAAAAATAAATTGCTGGACAATGTTTTTACTTAAATTGTTGTTTTACGTTTTTTTTACATTTATTGATTAAAAAACTAATGTAAAAAGTGAATATTTTTTATTCGAAACTACAACAACATAGCATTATTCATTATCTTTGATCAAAAATAATGTGAATTATTTTTGGTATAATCATTTTTCATTGATCGAATGATTCATGTTGTTTAGTTTAATGTTATTGAGACAAAAAAACAAAAAATTATGTATGGGTAGATAAAAATGAATTCCTTTTTTAATTTTTTATCATTGTATACTATATTATCTAAGAGTTAAACTTTTGTATTTTGTGACAATGAAAAATAAAAGAAATAAATAAAACGTTATGTTTAATAAGCACATTTTTTCAAGCACATTTATTACCTTATTGAAATTATGCGAGTCGTAAAATGCCAAGACAAAACACCATTTTGTCCTAATTTAA
This sequence comes from Adinopsis sp. GC000173, assembly GCA_030264715.1. Classification (NCBI taxonomy): domain Eukaryota; kingdom Metazoa; phylum Arthropoda; class Insecta; order Coleoptera; family Staphylinidae; genus Adinopsis; species Adinopsis sp. GC000173. Next base: position 199,826 of record JARJDW010013408.1, read on the forward strand.
CTAACTAACTTTAATGACGAACAACAAAATCTTCTGCGAAGTGAATCGATATACGTTATACGAGGCTGGTTTGAAAAGTCAGATAGAGAAAGAAAGAATTGTCGTACTTATTAAAGCTATTTTTAACCACATTTTTGAAGGAAATCGATATACATACACAATGTATCAACCTTATTAGTTTGTGTTTAGTCGGGTGACTTTGCGGTAACGCAACAGTTAATTCCTCTGGCGTTGTGCTTCGGAAATTTCTATTCATATTCAAGAAGTGTGGTTTCCAGTCGCCTACAAAAACACAAAATACATTTATTCACCATATATTTCAGTGGCGGCCTTAAGGGGTGGCGAGCAGGGCAATCGCCCGGGGACTGGCGCAAGAGCTCCAAAACACATGTAACTTAACTATTGACCTTCCATGCATGCATCATTACGTGACAAATTTATACTGTAAATATAGTTTCCAGAAATGTCATACTCATATCCCTACTTTTTATTCTTCGATATTTTGGCCAATTGACACACAATTGATAGGAAAAATAATGATCAGTAAAAGAAAAACGAAGGAAAATGAAGTAAAAATCTATAGAAAACTTTTAAAGGCGACAAATTTGACACATTTTTCCTGATTTTGCTTTATTTTACTCAGTATTCATCAAAGATTATAAATTTGCTGCTGTTTCTAATAATTTGTGAAGTCAGAATAGGCGAAAAAGAAATGGCAGTTCTCTTTGTTAATGTTTCTTGTTTATTTAGATTTTCTAAATTTCTTATAATATAAGGGTCTCTAAACTAATAGCACCTTAGTTATTTTCTGGCAAATCCCTGAGGCTCACAATGGCTAGAACCTCCACTGAATAAATAATTAAATAAATAAATAAATTATGGTTGCAAACATACTCACCCAATTCTTATTTTGGACAGTAGATATGATTCTGAACAAATTGTAGATATATTTCAAGATTTTAAGAAATTGTATAAAATAAAAAAAGAACTCTATTATTTTCTTATAAAGTCGTGCAGGAAAGTAATAATGAAATATATATTATTCATTTTTATTGCAAAGAATTATATAAAATAAAAATAGTGATACATGCAACATTTTAACTATAATAATAGGCCCCGCAATACATGTATCAAGTTTATTATATTTTTTGAAATTTTCATTCAAAGATATACTTGGAAAAATATAAGTTAGGCAATTTACTATTTTTAGTATCTACCCAAAAATGTCACAAATCAATACTAAAAAAGTAAGTTGCATAGGTTATACTTTTCCGGTTCTGCATAAAAGCTTTTTAATTAGGTTATCCACAGTACTGTCAAACAGTTACTGCCGTACAGCCTGTCAAGATTTCTTTAAAGGAAAAACAGCTCGTAAGTAAAACGACTATTTATTATAGTTAGAATCATTTTTAAATATATATATGATGAAGACTTAATGATGTATCGTCTCTAACTTTCCAAACCCTCCTCGTAAGTGTACAATTTTAAAGATTTTCACTTCATGTTATTTCTTACCATAAAAATATCATTTCATAATCAAATTGAAACAAATTTAACTAATTATTTATCTGTTATTGCGTTCATTTAAATGAAATTTCTTATATAACCCGTTATTACTCTAATGAAATTACGAATTCATACGCTCTAATCTAAATTTAATTTTTTCGTTATGTTAATTTAATAACGCGAACAAGTTATTTGATTAAAATTTATGTTCTTCGAATAATCAATAATTCAATATCACATGAGCACGTCGGAATTTCCTCTAGCGCAATTGCATGTAAGCGAATTTCGCTAAATTGATTAAAGATCCTTTTCTATAATGTTAAAATAATATTAGGTGGAGCTAGGGGAGAGGAGAGGAGAGGAGGAAAATGAAACATCTGATCTCTGGAAACTGTGCGCCATCGGAGAAAATAGTTGCATTTTATTTTTGAATATCGTTTGATTTAATTAGCATTAAATATACTTAAAGTGACAAATACGTACAAGACAAAGTAATTCATTGAAAAATTAGAATGGTCTATAGTTAACTGGAAATTTCGCCAACGATTTTCGCTTGAAATGCGTAACAAGATGGGTCCAATTCATTAATTCGTATACTTCGATGATCTTTTCGTAGACCTCTTTGGTGGGCTTTTCTTCGTTGATGCGCCGGAGGTATTTTAACAGTTTTCCGTAGTGCTCGTTCAGAGTTGCTTGCCAGCAGGCAAAATACATAACATTCGCAGAAAACACCTACGAAATTCACAATTACAATTAATGCAATTAATTAATCAATCAACTAAAAATCGATTAGTCATTATACCTTAGTGTCGTTACAATCAACAAAACGCGATAGATTTTTCGAAATTAATTGTACGTTGGATTCATCGCATTCGGTATCATTCATAAGTAGCAAGCGACATATTGCTATACCTTTGCGACATAAACAATCAATCAAAACGGTTTTCTGACGCTTCATCATCCTAAAATCCAACAAGTCATTAAAATGGGGAATCAAAAAACACCAACCAAAACTTTATTACTGCTTGATTTGTAGGGATTCCGTTCGCTGATCGAACGATAAATGCATCACCAACGACACCTGATTTATATTATCAATAACTTTGTTGCAGATTTCAATAATGCGAACGAGATCATCGCGTTTTTGTGCTTGCAGTGCGGTCTTATTGAGCAACGGAAGCTGGTGCTTGGCGTCCATCGGATCGATGCTTTGCAGATAAGCGGTATGTACATGCAAATGGTCGGGGAATTCTTTGAGAAGCTCAGCGTAGAGTGACGTAGCCACCTCCATAACATCTGCAGTGGAAATAATAGCATTAATTCGGCGAAATTATCCTGAGGTGGATGAATTACAAAGATCGATAGCGCGCGAATTTTTGGGTCATTAAACTCGCCACTAAATCATTTTCAAATTCTGGTACAACTTATTTATAATTCATATATTAGTTTATTAAGTGTAGATTAACGATAAAATAATTTATATACAATAAAAAATGATTAAGTTTTGTGTTGTTGCAGTGCATGCAAAAACATTTCGCCGCAATTTATTTCAAAATCATTTTTATAATGCGACGTTATTATGGTTTGCTAAAAATAACCGTCGTAAATGTAACAAAAAATAAATTTTAAACATTAATTATTCATAAAGCAAATAATTCACTCTAATCGTCCGTAAATTATTATTTCTTTTTGTTAATAATTGAGGCCAGAGGTGGACAACCTATGCCCGTATATTTAAAACTTAATTTTACTGTCGTGAAAATAACATCGCATGTGGTGAGTTTTGCCTATTCAAAGAATTAATTACTTAATTATTCAATTTCATATTGCAATTGTCATCAAACATGTTTAATTATCGATCAACAAATATATTTTGCACAACTTTTATTATTATATATCATAATTAACTTATCTGTTTAGTTAATAATAAAGAAAAAAGTTTTATCTACTTAGAAACAAGTTTGGCGCTATTGAATAGCCTTCGTGAAATATTTAATATTTATTAATCCAAACTTTTATTTTCACTTGGAAAAACTATTTTTGATTCGAATTAGAAGCTAACGATACATTTCTAATCTTAATAAATTACATTAAACCTGTATTTGCCGAATGCACGTAAAACTACCCATATAAATGTAAATCTCATGGGAAAAAGTATCTTCCGTATTGGGTCTTCACTATTAAAGAAATCAACTTCATTCGAAAATCAAAGTAGAATTAAATAGTATACCCAAGAGGTCGCCATAGAGACCTTTCCTAAAAACCCTTTTTTAAATGTCAAAATTATGATATCTAATTCATCTATTAAATATAAAAAAGTAAAAAAATTCAAAATTGGTTAGTATGTTTACATCTCAATTGCGGCATTAAAAAGGCTTTTTTAAAAACCGAGGGCTATATTGCAAACCTTGCCTCTATTTATTGGATGAATTTGACATCTTTAAAAATGAGTAAAAAGCGGATGACACTTTTTCGCATAAGAACCAAAATGTTAGTATAGCCTTAAGAAAATGAGTCTCAAACTGCATTTCGTGAGAAGGCTATTTTTAAAAGCAATATTTCTGTTTTTTATGGCACTGTTGATATCAAAAATTTATTACCGCTGTTACATACGAAATCAATAAATCAATATTATTTTGATTTTTTCAGAGTTCGGAGGAAAACAAATTGTTAAATTAGAACGTTGCGCAACGTCGAAAAGATTGAGACGTACTATATTAAGGTACTCGAAATGTGAATGATTCATAATTTCTAATTAAAGTCAAAAATAGCTTTGGTGTGCGTGTTAAAGTCAAAAATTTGCGCGATACGTGTACGTGTACGAAGACCATTAAATAACTTATCTTAATCTTATGATTATTTAATGCGTATTTTGTAATACTTACCCAATTTTGACAGCCAAGTGGTCTTTAATTCTAAAAGCGCCTCCCTATACTCCTCCTGCTTGGATTTAGTCTTTTCGACTGGTTTGGCGGCTTTACGATTGTTTTCAGAGAGAAAATATCTTACTGGATAGGTATCAACACGCTTGGCTAGTTCATCTTTAGCGAAAGTAACCGTTCCAAGTAAATAATGAGCAGCGTTGTTACTTTTCATATCATATCTAGATGAATAATTAATGAATCAAGTCAAATTTCTGCATAATTAAATACTTACTTATCAGATGGTAGTGGCGCAATGTATAATGATACAGTAGATGAATGCAAAGCGTGACCAACTGCCGCCTTCTTGCCGCTGATTAATGCTTGGCAGTAGTGACTGTAAACATCTAGGCTTAACGTTGTTGCAAGTTTTTGATGAAGAAGAATGTTAGCGTCTTGAAGCTTCTCCAAGTAATCTTTTTTATCATGACGAATATGCATTTTAATGACATAATCTCCTTTCTCTAACTTAACATTGTACTAAAATGATCAAAATTCATTTATTACGTATACTTAATAATGCACAAACATAATTAATCATACCTTTGATGGATACGCATCACCACATCCCAAATATTGTTTGTTGCAATCAAACAACATCCACAGTTGGGATTCAAATTCGGATTCATATAGCAAATCGCAAAGTAGCGGACAAATTGGAGATATTTCACATGCGCGATTTAAATGAAAATTGTAGGTGGAAACAAGTCCGTAGATTTGTCTACCGGGAAGAATAACATCTCGACTTGACAGCGGGGAGATTTTCGATTCGGTTGATTTCAGTATTTGCACAGCTGACTTGAGCGTAATATTTGGTAGAATTTCTTCGCCCTGTAGACTAGTCACTTGAATGTTATGAATACCCTCCGACGCATGCATAGTAATCGCACTTTGGGACGGCCTTATACCGTAAAAAGATATATTATAATCGATCAATATATTACCAATACTGGCCCAGTATTTTGCGACAACAACTTCAAGCGTCGACGAACCGTTCACTTGAAATGACAACACACTCTCACTGTTTGATGATACTGTCAGATGCTTAACCACTTCCAGCGCTCTGGAGTTCAATTTCGGTAAAAACTGCATGCAGTGAATCACAAATTTACCAACTTTATTCACATCAACCGAACGCATTCGAATCACAGCGTATGTAGCATTGTCAGGTACCGTTATGAAATTACGTACTGTTGTATTAGGCTCAAAGGGAACATTTTGGAACACTAGAGAGTAATTCGGCGCGGTCACTTGAACCGGCTGAATGACTGTAATTGGAATCTTGAATACTACACCCTTATCGACACAATTCACATCGTACGCTTCTATGAACGTTGCATTAATGCCTTTCAGCCCGTCGGTATTGATTTTAACACCAAACACGCGCGATATATTACTTAAGTCTAGATGTTTCGGACATTGTACGTACGGTGCATCGCAGATCAGATGTAATTTCATATTGAAGTTGATTTTAATGTCCGGCGTAACGGTGTCAAAGTCTAAGAAAAATGGCTCAACGCTAATTGAAAATTCATGTATTGAATTTTCAGATTTGTTGCGAATGTAAATGCCTTTCGCGTTATTTGTTCCACATGAAATATGAAATCGAACATCGCGTTCAATCACATCATGATACTTGGTTAATAATTCATAAGATTTTTCTACGTTTAACAAACCACTACCTTGCGTAAAGGGTTCAGTGTTTGCTAGACGTGTAGCACCATTTTCCAGCGCCCGTTTTACGTTGTACGGCGAAAAATAAATTTTATTCTTTTTCAGTCCGGATAGTAAAAGTCCCACAGATCCCGCCACATGTGGAGCAGCCATCGATGAACCGTTCATTAGCTGCGAATTGCGCAGAGTGAAATTCGGTACGGATGTAATTGCACCGCCCGGTGCACATATCGTGACGCCAATAGCACCGTCCAGAGTAGGGCCGCGCGACGACCAGGTGTACAGCATGCCAGATAGCTTGGTGTGCATGGCATATTCGGCAACCATCATGTCAGGCGATACATACGCACCGACACCGATGAGTGTTTCCTGGCTGATGTCGGGCGGAGTTCCGATTGTGCTCACCGCTGGACCTTGATTTCCGGCTGATACCACCCATATTACGCCGTATTTGTTAACAATCTCGTTCATCAAATCTCCAATACGCCTTAAAATGATATCATCGATTAAAAATCACATTGTACAATTATAAATAAACTATTATTAAACATTATTGTTTAAATGACAATTGAAAATGTTGAAAATAAATCATAAAATGCACGTAATGATTTCAAAAGTTTTTTTTAGCAAATATTAACACAATGTATAAAAGTTAGCTTATCTCTTTACACGTGTGGCTTACGATATTTATTCGATGATTAAAAGATTAAATAATTTTTGTTACCCTGCATTAGCCCAATGCGAACGTTCTCCATAGCTCATATTAATTATATCAACTGGCGTTGTTGTTTCCAGTTCCATTACTTTAATCATTGCTCGCACTAATGCAGTGCCAGTTTCCATTGATCCCAATCTCCCATCGCCTTTTAAAATGCATCAAAAATAATAATCATAATCAATACATGTATGTGATATGAATTAGTCACCTATAGTCAGGGAGACAATTTGTGCGCCTGGAGCAATTCCATTGCGCTCCGGTTCATCCGGAAAATATGCCGCTGTGATTGACGCGACGTGCGTACCGTGACTTGCTGTATGAAAATGCATAATTAAGCAAACAATAATTCAGCGTGAATGCAATTACTCACAGCATAAACCGACTAATTCTAATACATTTCCATTATCGTGCACGTTAATGCTATAATTAAGCTGATCAGCTTTGGTCAGCGTTCCATATTCGTGCGTTTTCGAGTATTCACCCAACAATTTGCATTTTTCTAGATCGCCTTCCTCCGACGTATCAACGCAGGCCATCCATTTGGTGCCATCGTGAAACATAACGCAATCATAGTACACACCTACATCGTTATACTTTTTTTCGAGGGTTGTTAAATGTTCGACGATCGCTTCCAAATTTTCTTTCTCAAGCTTATCACTCTCACTAAGCTCCTGTCCATTTGTGCGCGTTTCGAATGCGGTTAAATTACGATTTGCTGTTGCTAAAATTGTCTTGTGCTGATTATCCCATAGATGTTCCTTGTTCTCCTCCTGTATGCGTTCACGCAATCTCTCTGGATACAAATCGAACGAATTTTTAATACCAATTCGATAAATATTTGTGGGATTCTTCCATTTATTCGGTATCTACATTGATTTGTTTAAATTTGTAGGTTAAACTTTTATCGATAATATGAAATTACCTTGAGTTTTCTGCCACTAATTCCTGTAATAATGCATTCTTTTGCTTGTACAGCGGTTGTCATATTTACATCGCCGCATCCACTGCAATCAAATCGCTCAATAACCTTCGTTTTACCATCAGGCGTTTGCTAAAACAATAGACAATGAAATTTATCGTCCGAATTGAATGTAAGGCATATTTACTTGTAGACCATGTGCGCCCGGATCCACTCCCGTATCAAAAATGGCAATAATAACGCCTGTTCCATCATATTCGGGATTCTTTGTGAGAAATGATGTTACACCAGTTTCTTTTTTTGGTAGAAGGCCCCATACAGGAAATTTGTCCACTAGAGGATCCATAATAATCTTAAAATTGCAAGTCATGTATAAAAATCACATATTTACACGCTGTTATTAATTGTACTTACAATCTAATAAATTTCTTTTCAGTAAACTAAGTAAATGTTCATTTATAAAACAAACACAAGCGCGATAAAATAAATGTTGTTATCAGAAATCCGATGTAATTTCAGCTCGGAATTTACTGGATTTAAACGAATGAAGGTAGTTGTTTATATTCAGTTTTAACTGACAATTTGTGCCAACTTAAACAATCATCGTGACACGTCTTAAAAATTCTAATTTATATAAAGCATTCAGAAATAATCATTAGCATTCTAATAAATACATTTTTTACAACTTTAATAGTTAATAATATTATATAATATGTAATTAAAACAGCTGGTATGAATATACCAAAAACTGCATTTTAATTACTTCGGACAAGTTGCATGAATTTGCTTTAAATCGTTGAAGTGCGATAAAGATAGATAGAGAATAGTCTTTGTCGTTTTCGAACAAATGTGACTCCTTTACATTCGTATTACGTTCAATCTAAAAATAAGTATTAATTCAGAAAAATAAATAAATTATTTTTGGTAAGCCTCTTTTTTGTTGTTGTAATGAACGAAGGATGACATTAATTTCTGATAGTGCCGATTTGTTAAAGCAACACATCAAATCGAAAAGGATGAATAAGAAGTCGCAGGTGGAGATCGCCCCTTTACGATCGCTGGAGGATTTCATTCTGGAATCAGCACGATTTCAGATGCCCAACTTTCGCGACTTTGAGAAATGGGGAAAACGTGTCACAAGCAACTTGCTCTACTACCAAACAAACTATGCCCTCACCGCAATTATAATATTTTTAATCTTTGGGTAAGCAATTGAATAGACAATTCTCTCATCCATCATAATGTAATGAATGATTGTAGAGTATTACATCCTGTTAAAATGGTTACTGGCTCACTAACAATCGTATTAATATTTATAATATTTTATTATGTTACTAATGAGAGTGGAATGTTGGGACAGTTGAAGAAGAACCATCCAGTATTATCATCTCTGGCTATATTTAGTATAAGCTACTACTTGCTGTCGTCGATAATTGGATCGTTAATAATATTCTTGCTCGCTATATTGTTACCTTTTTGCGGTGGGTACAAAAATATTTCTTATTGGGCTTTTGCCAACATTGTTTGAATACGCCCCGCACCAACAAAAACAACAATGATTCGCGCATTTTTATCTTTCTAAATATGAATTTATTTAAATTTTTAGCCACGTTCATTCACGCATCGCTACGATTACGAAGTCTAAAGAACAAGCTTGTAAACCGAGTTGAGACGCTTGGACTTACACGCACACCAATGGGCATTTTTTTGGAGGAGATGGGCTTAGAGCCAGACCTTTACTAACATTACAAAAACTATTTCAAACGTTGAATGCATACGCTGCAATGCTGGATCGCTAGTAATTTAAAATGTAAGAAAAATAAATAAAGTATATTATATGTATATATCAAAAGATATTTTCTATTTGTATTTACACATCAATTTGTAATATACAAAGTTAAGGTAGGCCTGATCACTCACGAAATCAAACTCTTCCACAGCCACCTTCATATAAAATGTACAATGAAGAAAAGGAGGTATAAAACAGCATTATTCATTGGTAATCACTGAATTTCATAATAAAACATCGCTTAGAAAATAAAATGCCAACAGAAGTTTATAAATAAAAAGTCTCTTCTGAGTTTTCAACACAAACAAACTGTACGCGCACTGTAAGTAGTGTCTTTAAGTTACTAGTTTATGGTTGTCGTCTATCATATTCTCGCCGATAATCTCGTTCTGGACGCCAATCGCGAGAAAAATTTTGTTCTGCGGATGAAGAATATGCTGGACCTTGACTGTAGCCACCCGGATAGTGAGTATTGTATATAGGTCGAGGATTCAATGGTGCAACATTATCCCGGCTACGCTGAAATCTCCAGTCATCCTTTGTAAGTAAGCTGCTACTACTTAAATAAAGAAACATTCGTTTAAGCAAAATATTGTTTCATTATTAAAGGATTGCATCAGTAACTAACCGTTTTTCGGAAGAACGTGGCACATCCCTGTCCACTGCCCTGTCCCTACCACCTCCATACGATGATGATAAACTTCTATATTCAAACCTATCTTTTCGATGATCCGGAAATCTTTCTCTTTGTAACCACCGCTCGTGCTCGTGTCCTCGATCGCTGAAAGAATGTGTACTTGTGGCACTAGCCTCACGTTCTCTCCATCGCGAAAACGAATTTTTCCTTTCTCGTTCCTTGTTTCGTCTAAGCAAAATAAATAGAAATTAAAATTATATTTTTATATTTTTATAGTTGTTGGAAATTACTTTTTACTACTCTCCCGTTCCGTTGTCACTCCATCGCGTTCGGGTTCATCATGTTTTCGTTTCGAATTATGATCTTTTTCGCTACGATCTTTCTCACTTTTGTCCTTGGAGGAACTCGGCTTGTCATTCTGTGATTTTTCAATCTTATTAAAATGTTAATCTATCTACAATATTATTTCAAAATACTACCTCATTTTTCTTTAAGTCTGCTTTTTTGATTGCTTTTTTATACAATTTGTATAACTTCTTAGAATCGAATTCGGTAAATTTAGATACAAAATACCAAAGATTACTACAAAAAATGACAAAGCTTTAGTATTATACAATATGATACAAGAGCAAATCAAAATTACCTTCTCCATTCTTTAATTTTGTCTGGATCGCTATATTGACTTAAACATTGATTTATTTGTTCTCCTATTTGTATTAAACATAATCTTGTATGATTCACTTGTTCAGCCTCGCTCAAAGATTCATCAGGATTATCTAAAGCTTTCAACGCTTTCTTTACCGGACGCATTTTTTCTTTGCACTAAAATTATAACGTAATTATTGGTAGTGATACAAGTATAAAAGCATGTCATTATATTTCTTACTTCATTGAATATAGAAGGATCTAAATCGCCTAAAACGTCTAAAGCCCTCGGCTCATTATTTGCTGTGAAATGCATTGGTCCAGCACTCTTCTTCTCTTTTTTCGACTTCTTTTTCTCCCGCTCTTTCTCCCTATCCCTGTCCCGTTCTCTACTTTCTTTCTCTTTCTCTTTCTTCTCAACTTTCATCTCGAGAGATTCTTGAGAATCTTCTTTCTTAATTTTCTTAATTGCTGCATCATCGTTTGAACTATTTTCGTCTTCAATATTTTCCCTTGATGACGAAATGTTCTTTATTATTGCAACAGATTTTGGTGGTGCTTTCGACTTCCTTTGCCGTTTCGGTTTACTTACAGATCCTTTCTTCTGATCAATTTGTTTTTTAAGTACTTTCAAGAGATATTCAGCTCTTGTTTGCAAATGTTTTGCTTGCGGTTTCTTGTTTTCATTCGATAAAATTTTATCACTAATTCCTATTGAAGGATCCATTTTAATTTGTTCCCACGATCCCATACCATACTGATAGATTCCTTGTAAAAGTTTAGAATCTTCATAAGCGCCCCATTCGACATCAAAATGTGCCGGTCTCGTTTTCGATTCCAGCTTCCACTTCTTTCGTTCTTCTGCGTTGGAAGGTAACATTTCATCTAACGGTTGCAATTCTTCCTCACATTGCATTATTGTTTTAGCATTCACAGAAACTCCACCTAGCTTAAATGATGGCCCTCTCATTCGTTTCTTGCCTTCTCCATTCTCTGTATTCTCTTTGGTGTGTTCTCCCATGCATGATCTACACCGTTCTCGAATCATTTCGCCCAATTTACGCAGCTCTGCGAGGGGTTTCTCTTGCAGCTCGGCATCACATGCAACAGCCTCTAAACGTTTTATAGGCGCAGAAAACTTTTTAAAACTCTTAACGAATCGACGAATCTCGACATCGGTGAAGTTTTTAATTTTCTCCCTTGGAAAGAGTGGAGGTCTACCGCGCTTTTTCGGCCTCTCATCGTCGCTTTCCTCACCTTCACCACTAGATCCAGCAGATTCTTCAACCTGCTTTCGTTTCTTACCACGACCCTCCTCTGCATCACTCTCTGATTGATTAATTTGTTGCAAAGTTTTTCTAGATCGTGGCGGCAAATACAAATCTTCCATCTCTTTATTGCGCTCTTCTTCTTCAACCTTTTTCCGAAGCGTTTCTGGAATAATATCATCCCAGTCTTTGCTTTCTCCATCGTCCTCTGGCATAACTTCTTCGGAGACTGGCGACTGTTCGCTTTCCTCGTCATCGAAAGCTTTAATTTTAGCGACTTTGAAAGCTGACAATAATTCGTCGCCCACCATCGCTGGAGCGTCATCGCGTGTTTCAGCTCGACGAAGAATTTCGTCAATATCACACTACAATTAAGATTAAATTATTAGTATTACGCATGTGCATATTTAAATATTATCTTGTTTAAATATAAGTTTGGTTAATAAAAGGTTCCTTTGATTTATTTATACCTTTTAAAATTGTTAATATAATATAATTTAAATGAATGAGTTATTTATATAATATTACTTACCACTGGATCGTCATCTTCTTCTTCCTCGTCTTTAAACAATTCTTCTGCTCCGAATTTAAGAATAGCGGTGAGATCTTCTTTGTTGAATGAATTATTATTACTAGATGCTTTCTTATCAAGCACCGTACGGCCAGTAGTATCCATTCGTTGAATGACTAAATGATCTAAGACCATTTTTTGTTTGGCTCGTTCGACGATTTCCTCTTCGACTGAACGAGCAGTCACTAAACGATAAATATTGACTTGATTCTTTTGTCCAATACGATGTGCTCTTGCTTGTGCTTGTAAATCATTTTGTGGATTCCAATCGGAATCGAATATAATAACGGTATCAGCAGTGGCTAGATTGATACCCAATCCGCCTGCTCTTGTTGATAAAAGAAAACAGAAATCCTGTGAGCCCTCGGCGTTAAAATGATCTAATGCTTGTCGTCGTAATTCCCCTTTTATACTCCCATCAAGTCTTTGGAATGGAAAATGTCTATATTGTAAATATTCACCTAACATATCTAACAATCGAACCATTTGAGAAAATATTAGTACTCTGTGCCCTGTTTCTTTTAACCTAATTAATAATTTATCTAATAATAGTAATTTTCCAGAGCCTTTTAACAATTGCTAGAAATAATTCAAAGAAAAGTTAGTAAATATGCTAAAATCATTTTAAATTGAATATAAACATACTTGTAAGTAATCATTTTCTTTCAATTGCTGATCTTGTTCCATTGGTTTTATCAATAATGCATGATTACAACACTTTTTTAATTCTATGACTATATTTAGGAAAGTGTTTAGTGAACCCTTAACCCCTTTCCTCAAAGCGTGATAATTTTTTGTCAGTATCCATTTGTAATATTGTTTTTGTATTGGAGTCATTTCAACACGCAGAATTTGTTCAACTTTAGCAGGCAACGATTTCTCCACGTCTTTCTTCACACGACGTAGAATAAACGGTTCTAATTGTTTATGTAATTTTCCATAGCCTATGGTGGCGGCATTATCGTGTTCTTTTTCGAAATCCACCCATGTTTCAAATCTAAGATTAATAATAAATAAAGCGATAAACAAAGAATAGTGATACGATGAAATTCAATATAATACCTTCCAGGCATGATAAAATGTAACAGAGCCCATAATTCTTTGAGACTGTTTTGTAATGGTGTACCGGTGATAAGCAATCTATGATTAGTGTCAAATTCCATGAGAGCTTTGTACAATAATGAGTCATCATTTTTAAGACGGTGCGCTTCGTCAACTAATAAAACTGCCCAACTTAAACTACCCAAAAATGCTTTGTCTTTTAAAAGTATTTCATATGTGGATAAGATAGCATGAAACTTCAGTCTTTTAGAACCTTCATGTGTCCATTCATATTGCCTAATCTAAAATTGAGAATTAGGCATTAAATACATAATAAAAATGAAATAATCAATCACTTACTATGTTTCTTGAATTTACATCGCCTAAATATGTTACAAAGTTCATCTCTGGTGCCCACTGACTAAATTCTCGTTGCCATGATGTCATTGTTGATAAAGGTACAACACATAAGAATGGCCCATGTAATTGGTAGGTATTAAATAAATAATATAAAAAACAAATGGTCTACATAAAAAATAGTTACCATTAGATCTAAAAAATCTCCTTTACCTATTGCGGTTGATAAACTATGCTTACCTGGATTGTTTTACCCAGTCCCATTTCATCAGCCAATATCACTGAATTCTCTTTTGTCCACGAATGGATGAGCCAATTCAAACCATCCAATTGATAATCTCGAAGAACTAAGTTCTACGTGCGCAATGAATAAAAAAAAGTAAGGTTAGAAAATTTATTTGACAAAACATTAATTGTTTATCTACCCCTTCAGTTCCCATCATATAATCAGGTTGTGATTTGACTTCATGAAACTTTGGTCGCAGCTTCAATGCCTTGCAATGCCTTGAAGGTACGCGTTTCGATTCTTCTCTTTCCACAAATTCACTTATTTTCTTTGGCCACTTCTTTTGGATAAGAGCGGAATCTTCCCACGTTGCTTCAGCATATGGCAAACATTCCCATTTGACAAAGAAATCACTTCCTCCATCAGGACGATTGTATTTAGAAATTATTCGCTCTACATTACAATAACAATTTAATAAACCTTGACCTAATTCTAGTTGACATTCGTGATACTCAATATCTTCAGGTGTGGCATATCTTCGCCACTGAGCTATTTCGATCTCTTTCTTAATAAAATTCTCCAACTTCTTCAACCCCTTCACCTTCTGCTCCTTGAGTGAATTCTCTGATTCCCAAGTGTTGTGAATGTGAGCCCAATCTTTCCACTTAATCAGGTACTGAGTTTCCATATTATCGGCATCACAGTGCTCATTCGGGTCGCCGTTCTCTTCCACCGCATATACTGTCGTAATATTTCCCACAACTAAAATTCCATTCAAATTAAGATATCCGAAATTCATTATCATTACATTATCATTAGGTACCTCCTTTTTTACCACGACGTTGGGCAAGTACACGTTCAATCGTTTCAGACTTTTCTTCCGGTGTCGGTTCCGCGGTACCAACTGTCTCGACTTCGACCAAGTCTTCCGAATCCGTCTTCTCATCTTCACTCGCTTCCTTATAGCTAACGTTTGCAGCAGATCGTCTTGTTGCCGTTCGCCGACGATCATCATCATCCTCTTCAGATGTCTCTTCGGAGCTGTAACGGTTTCGCACCTTCTTCTTAACTGGCCGTTTGTTCCTATTGTTTGTGGGTTTCTTTGAACCTACAGGTTTACTTGGTGGCGGTCTTTCCATTTCGGCATCGGATTCGCTGTCCGATGTACTAGCATCGTTATATCGGAAATCATCACTGAAAATTCATTTCAAAAATACAAAAAAATTGAAATAAAACTCAACTGCACAACTTAATTAAGTGTTTATTTCAATTTGAATGTACAAAAAATGAAAAAAATAAATAAAATATTCTTAAAGAGCACCTGTTTTTATCATTTGTTGATTTTCTAGTTGACCGAGTACGCGTCGTGTGATTATTGTATTCAACTTCTTCATCTTCTTCTTCTTCTGGCTGCCACTATATTAAATAAAACATAGAAGAAAAGAGAAAAGTGAGTGATGATTTGAATGGTGATCGTTGTATAATTTATACATACTTCATCATTTTTCGTTTTATCTAATGAAGAACTAGTGCCACTCACATTTTTGTGTTCAGATTCACTAGACCCTGAACTGGACGAACCTGAATCACTACGAGAAACAGCAGAAATATTTTAGGAATTTTGATAAACATTACTCATTATTACGATGCATTTACCTTTCAGACCCTGAATTTGAAGAAGAACTTTTACTTTCATTCTCATTGTCAGTTCCTACTTCAATATCATTCTCTGAATTGTCAGAATCTGATCCGCCACTCTATAAAAATATCAATTAATAAACGTATTTTATTTCATTTCATATACGATTCATTAGAAAATGTATGACAAGAATAATTTACATGGCAACAAGCCGTAGGACTAAGTCAGATTCTTGTTAATTTCGTTAAATTCATGAATGAAAATATTTAATAAATCCATTACTTCTAACTGAGAATAATTGTGAACAAACTTGACTACGAATTCGTTTAATTTTTGGAATGTACAAGCAATGAGCAATGCATAATTTTGGGGCAAATACTGCCATCAACAACCCTCTAGATAGACCTATCCTTAAATCTCTCATAATTTCGATAATTCGCTTTAAAACCGTGTTATTTTCGTTACAATTATTCATAAAATGATATAAAACATTAATACAGAGTTGGTAAACGTAGTGGAGCATGTCGATAGATAATCACTTAAAGGGTGAAATTAAGGGGCCATTTACTAATTTTAATAAGAGTTTCAGAGGCAAAATGAAGAGGTTTTTGTTAAAATGCTATAGGTGCGTTTTATGGCTAAAGTTACAGAATATCCACGAGGAAAAGAAGATGTAGAGACGGAAAATACATCAGAGAAACCATCAGGTGAGGTTCTATCAATGTAATCATCAAAGTTTGAGCTAAAATTGCAAAAATGGGTACATCTTAAAATTTCAAATTTTTTGCCTTAATCGATGAAATAGAGGCTAAAGATTGTATTAAGACGATTAAATGTGTGGAACACATCCTCGTAGGGGTAGAAAAGTGGTAAAAACCAATTGTAAACAATAAATGTTGTGAGAAAATTGAGTAAAGTGTTGCAAGAAATCGAGCCACGCCCTGAGCTTGCAATTAACGTGGAGCAAAATAAACTGCGTAGATAATGAAAAAAACACCTAAATATTATTAACAACCCCTATATTATTAAAATAATGAAATGTTCTTACCTCAGACATGGTGTGCAGATTTTAGTTCGAATATATATGTTCTGCTACGTGCAACTTGTTATATAACAAATGGAAAAAACTGATGAATTGTTCCTTAAATAACACATAACGTTGATTTGTAAAATTTTTTGTAAATTAGTAGTAAATAATGAAATTTAAAAACCGACTATTAGCGAGAGACAACTGCTCACGCCATTTTGTGAACTAAAGAAACTGTGAAACTCGTTGTATTCAACTTGCACTTGTAAAAATAACATAAATAACAGTAGCACTTTAAGAAAATTGAAAAAAATGTTGTGTTTATTAGCAATAATTTGATCTTCGTGTGGGGTTATATTACTAAATATTGATACCGTCGTAATCACAAAAAGTATGCCATTTTGACTTTCTTTCACAATCGACAGCGTAGTGTAGGCGCACGAGGGGAGCGCGGCAAGAAGATCGCGCATCTGGTGGGGATCAGCAACCAGATAATCATGTGACGTCACACAAATAGGCGCTATTTACATTTTACATAAGGTCGAAATTCGATAGCTAAATTGTACAACGCTCTACTACAACAACTAGGTGTAATTAAATAGCGCGCTCACGTTTCCGTTTCCGTGCACTTTGGAAAATCCGGGAATTTCAAATTTCAACTAAAATGAATTTCAATTGAAATAAAAGTAAGCAAATAAGTACTTAGATTGAACATATATTGAGACATATCTCTCTCATAATATCATCACAAATTTTACACCATTTATTATACATATCAAAATTTATCTAAAATATATAAAATGTATATTTATATAAAAATTAATTCATTTCATTGTCAAAAATATATGCATATTACTTAAGTAAATATGCTTCCTTCTTAAATATCAGAATAATTAATAAAATCATTTCTATTATTTTTAAATTTTCCATATTTATTATCTATTATAAATCTAAAAAAAATAATAGAATAGAAATTATTTCAATTTCAAAATAAAAGAGACACATCTAGTATGTCTTATCACATAATATCAATAATGAAAACGTGTGGTGCAATTTGGTTATTAGCAGTACATGCAAAACATCAAAAAACAAAATGTTCACATCGCAAAAATGTTTAAAAAATTTCTTTCCTACGTGAACATTTCATTAAAAAGCTAATAAAATATTTTAAACCACATACGGAGTTTCACAAGTTGCAATAATCAGATCAATATCTTCTTACAGGACTGCGAAGAACTAATGCACTTTCAGCAGAGATAATTGGTAACGAGTTTTCACAATGGAAATTGATTAGATGACTAACGCTTTGAAACATTCTATCTTTCGTTCGCACCTAATAAGACAACAGAACAAGAAAAAAAAAACAAAAAAAGGTATTAATATTAATAATCGGTTGAATAAGAGAAACGCTTCACTTACAACTCCTTCAGGATCGATTAACAACAGATGCTTTTTGGTATTCTCCTGTAATCCCGATAATACATATTGGCCTTTAGTGTTGGGCGATTCACGTACGAGAAAATCGCCGTCTTTTTGTAGTCTTTTTTCAGCTTCAGCCCGACTAATTTGTCCATGGAACCAAATCTCATTTTTCAAAGCCGTTAATTGATCAATCTCCATTTGGCGCTTCATGGTTGATGCTTGCGTTTGAGTGAAAGGTTCTAGAACGTATCATTAGTTAGCACGTTAGAAAATTAATTTCACTAATAAAGTGCATACGCATATCAAAAACGTCACGTTCTTTCGAGAATGCAACGCTGTCATTAACATAATCGTGATGTGGAAGAAGATCATGCGACAGTGCCTCCGTGTTTAAGTCTATCAAATTGGGAATTTGTACTGAGGGAAGTGTTGTAAAGTTTGACACGACGGTGGGAAGAGGAGGAACGGGTGGCGGACCAAAATCGGGCGGCACTTTTCCGGGCAGATCATTGTAGTAGTCTTTATCGGCATCGCCACCAGAAGATGTACTAGGCTGACCAACAGCTAGACTGAAATAAAATCAATATGTATTTACAATATACATATGTACTTACATACAATGAATGAGTAAATTTGTTTGATTTATAAATTACAAAGATGATTGCTATTTTGTTAAACAAGAAGTTTATCAAAATGATTAGTCACAAAATTATTGTTAAATGTCCAAGCGATAACTCATCTATTAGGAATTTACACATTTTTTTAATATTATTTACAAAATTTATAAATTCGCTCATTTGTTATTTACATTCATTCAAATGAAGCGTTAATATTTTATGTATCAATTATTTTTATAAATTTTAAAACTTCATATTCATCTAATAATTAATTCAAGAACCATTTCTGTCTAATTAATTTAATATAAAAATCGATGTGGGAATACTTCATTTTATAAATTCTTAAACATTCAAATACACAGGCGGTATTTGTAATAATGTTAAACATAAATTCAAAAAAAAGATTTGCATTTTTAATAAACTTAAATTTGAAGCCTGTCTGAAAATGTTTGTTTCTCGTTATAGAAAAATAATGTTGATATAAAACTCTTGCTTTGTGAGTATGCATGCATACACCATCACACCACATACAAAGTCGTACATTTATCTACATTTTACATAACAATTTTCTCCATTCTCAGCGCTCAATCATTCTGTCAGTGATTTTGATAACCTTCCCGATATGTAATTAATATCGCATATTCACTCCATACGTGAATAAATTAAATAGTTGACAGTAACAAAATAATAACAACAAATTAGCAGCGGAATATAATAATCGGATATTGATATTTTACATTAGAACGCTCTGTCAAGCAGTTTTGAAATTTGAAGTTGCTATGGGATTATATTTAACTTTTCTTAATTGGTACATGTGAAAATCATGAGGCAGCATAAAATCCTAAATCAGAATTGATAGTCTTTTTTAAACAAGCAATTTGCTGCACAATTGCAAGCAAACGAAATTAAATCCCATTGTTTAGCATCATAGGAATGAAAGCGAACTAATTTCAAAGACTATTAGGTTAATATACCGAAACTATATAAATTTGTTAAATTGAATGTGTGTTTTTTTATCAGCGTTAGAGAATTATTTATCAGTAAAAACCGCTACTTGTAAATGAGCACCACTTCGATAAAACAAAGTGCGCATTAATTATCATTCTACGTAAATCGCTTTAATTACATCGAATCTATCTATCAACATTGTCGCTTTAAACAATAACAATATTGCAACAAAATATATTAATTATATTGTTAGTGAAAAACAACAAATGATATGAAATGAAATAGAAAATGAACTATATTGGAATTCAATACTTGAATTGTGATCATTCTAAAACAGTGTAATCAATCCGAATTATTTATTATTTATCCTTGGACGTTCGTTGTGCTTTAATTAACATTTAAAACTGTATCAACTTTGTTGTTATTAAAATAATACAATCAATAATATTTTTCTTAATATGTATATAATATTACTTAATTAATGATTGAGTAATATTATACTACATACATATAATAGTACTTATCCTTGTGAATCATAATATCTATCGAATGCTAATCGAATTTAAATAAACCTAAATCAATATCGACGTCCTATTTATCAATATTTACTATAAATATGCTATCTTTACAATCAGAAATACAATGCGCGCTTTGTTTGATGAAAAATTGGCTTCGATATACACGTAATATGGACTTTATGCTGGTTACATGTTTAACGAAGCTAAATTGCTTAATTAAATATCTATTATATTTAGTAAGAATAGAACTTACGCCGGCTTAATGCATTGTTTATTAAATCGTATATCTGGTTTAATAACGCATTGTTTATATCTCAGATCAAAAGCCTGCCCAATTGTTGACATCACATCCTTCGCCAAACCGCCTCCACACTCCAAAACGTAACATGCTCGCAGATTGCTATCCTTGGCGATATAGGCAACAAAATCCAGCGTATCCTACAAATGAGTAAATGAATGAATGCAGGGAATGAAATTGTATTTTGAGCAAATTATCTACGCACCACATCTCCTCCAGATGCGAACGAAATTCGCGGCATATCATGTTGGCCAATAATCACTCCAGTATCAAATGCAGTCAACGTTAAGCTAGTGCTAGAAATGTTAAAATTCACATTTGTTCCAGCATATTCTTGTTCCGGTTTTTCGGCAATCGCTTTCAACACTTTCTTATCAATTTTCCGCTTTTTATCAACTGTTTTTAAACCAGCGGCCTCGCATACCCGATTTATACACTCTCTACAATTGAAAATACAATTAGACACACCTAATAGGAATATTTAAAGGGTTTCGATCGTCTTACTTTGCCACACTCGATCGTGTTTTAAAATCTAAATCTTTCATCGACACAAGCACTTCCAGGTACCCAACATACTGTAATCATAAGCAAATTTTTGCGTTTTGGCAATTCATAATGCGATTTTCTATAATTAACTTACCCGGACTGAGTATGTTACACCTTGTTTTGAAATCACTTTATCGCAATGAATCCAACCACTTGATGGTTTACTTATAAAATCAGACATTGTAAGATGCGAAATTCACTTGGAATTCCTATGATTCACTTCATTACTAGCATTTTATAATGGAATGTATCGTGATGTATAGCAAGCACCAACACCCGTATTATAGAGAAAAGACTATATATACAAACTGTTTATGATATAACACAGGATATTGTTCAATAGTAATTAAATACGTTTTGACGGTAAACTATAGCGACATATTTACGTATCTTTAGCACATTTCCAATCAAATCACTCACATTTAATATACAATTTAATGTGAAAGTGGGATTAGAACGTAAGAAAATAAATAAAAATAGTAACTGCTCAGTTTTCTGTCAAAGAAAAGAAGCGCGGTGCGAGACACCTTGCGGTTGGAGGCTGAACTTGTGTGCAAACTCGTGCGATTTTTAAATTTCAATTGGAGTACTTATACAATATATGAAATTCAAATTGTATACACATTGTTATATTTATTTATGATTATTACATACTTATTATTGTTGCTTGCTAGTGAGTTTATTTTCTTTCTGTTATCAAAAAGAATAATGTAAATGTAGATGGTTGGAATAAATGAATATTAATAATGTAAGTGCGTTTAATCGTATTAATAATGTAAACAAACAAGCATCCTATTTAAATAAATAAATAAATAAAAAAAGAATAAATAATAAACATAATTGCTGTAATTAAAGTAGTACCCTGGTGGACTAATGTGTTCGCATTATATATGCAAATTGCTAGTGCGACTTGAACAAATTAGTTTCCTTCTGCTTCCGTAACTGATTCCTCCTCGCCAGTTTCAGTGCTATTATTATCCTGATTATTATTAAAATTAATCCCAAATAAGTTACCTAAAAATGCTAAACCTTGCTGGGCTGATTCGTTTACAACGGCCAGCAGTTCCTCTTCACTAAATCCATCTGTTTCGTTTCTTTCAATTAAAATATAGAAATAAAACAGAAAAAAAAACACGTTGAACGAAAGAAAATAAATGAGTTTGAAAGAAATATTGAGTGTAGGTAGGAATGTAAAAAGGTTTAAAAAATAGGCTGTAAAGCAATAAGTTGAGAAGATGGAGATAAACTTACTGCGAATTTGTTTTATTGCCGATGGTTTGAGCTTGGGAAGCTGCCGTAGGAGCAACCTCATCCAATTTCATTCCATTCGGCCCCATAGTAAAGCAACCAATGTTAAATTGTGTCTGTATATCATCCAAAAGTTTTGGCTCTAATTGTAAACAGCCCCTTAATCCATCATTATGGCTTTGGAGGCTGGCGAATCGTGCACAAATTTCGGCAAAGTTTTTCAAAATGACGATACATGTCGGTGGCGGATCGGGTCCTCGAACATGTGCATTGTGTAAAAGACTATCTCCATACGACACATTCACCATTAAACCCTCATCTTGAGATAAATATTTCATGCTCACGCATCCTAACACATGCAATATACCGTGATAAAAAATAGTTTTTATTCGGTGCTTCTATCTGCGAAAAACTCACCTGGTCCACCGAAATCTATCAAGGTCATGTTAAAATCGACACAGCACATGCAACTTGGCCCATTACAATAACAAGTTTTATCACCCGAGGTGTCAACATTATCATCACGTTTTTCAATATTTCCACTTTTGCCTAGATTCCAATAAAGTAAATCTAGAAATTTAAAATCGATTGTGAGTGAGCTGCGAGAGTAAAATGAACATTTCGTTTAGCAATACTCACCTAAAATATTTGCTGATGATACTAGAGTGATTGCAAGTGCGATAAGAAAAAATTGAAAGATCGCGGTGCGTTGCATGGCGCAATGTTGTTTTGAGGTGGCTTTGAGGTGGTCAGTATCAATGTTGAGTACACAAACGCCGTGCCGTTTTCTTGGTCTTTCAGTATTCTGGACACGACCGTCTTCGAGGTTCTTCGGTCCTTGGCCGCTATGGAGGTTACTGGGTCACCCACTTCCTCCTTATTCTGTGGCTCTCTGGTAACCGGTACTTGTGAAAACGAAAACTAACACAATTCTTATTATTCTCTTTTATTTCATCATATTCTTTTACATAAGTCACTCGCACTCAATATAGAGAGAAACTTAAATTTACTATCAATTTCCAAATATGATTAAAAAATCATCATCAACGTTCGATTTCTTACAACATAATTATTATCATTTTATCATCATCATCATTACAAAACATGTACATGTACATGTAAAAATGAATTCGATTTTTCTATAAACATTTAAAGCTTATTCATGAAAATGACTAATCGGACACTTATGTTTATTACTATTAATTGTAACAAGTATACATATACATATGTATATGCAGTGCAGTGGTAGGTAACCCTGCATGTATTGTAAAACGTTGAATAATAACATTTCATTTGAAAAATTTCCAATAAACTAAAACGCTTGATAAAATCTACTGGGAATAATATGTCATACTGTCATTATTAATAAATAATACGAATAATGCTTAAAAACATCATAGAATGGTACATATTCAAAGTAGTTTAAATTATTATTTAAAAATCACTTCTTATCAATTGTGCAATATATGCGTGCAATAAATTCTCATTCATTTTAAATATAGAAACATGAAGGTTATAATAACAAGAATAATAATTAAATAAAACACTTGGTTTAAGTTCACTATAGATTTATTTATATATAGTCTATGCGCATTTCGGCATTACCGCCATTGTCAGGACTAATTCGAAATACAATGTGAAATAATGTATTGCGGAGTTTTTACCAAAAACAGAAATTCCGCGAGAAGAAAAGAAGAAATAATTTAGAAAGGTATAATATTAAAAAAACTTACACTAAGGGTTATCTACAGTGAACTTAAACCAAGTGTTTTATTTAATTATTATTCTTGTTATTTATAATAATGGTTCACTAAGTGATAGCAACCGATATTTGAAACTTTATTAATAATGGAAGTTTATAATATTTGTTGCACTTACGTGGTGAACCATTGTAAAATAATAATTCAATACATATTTCACTTGATTAGTGCACAAAGTTGAAATTTAGATGTAGTAATATATTTCAATCTTTCAGTCATTATCAGAAAAAAAAACATAGAAACAGAAATAAATACATTAATAAAGAATTTCTAAAAATTTGAAATTCTTCTACGTCTAAATATTACTTTCATATGCTTCTAGCAGGTCCAACCTTCATTCCTTTATTACAGAAATGCAGCACTTTTAAATATTGTATAGAAAAAGTATCGCCAAAAGACAACATACAATATGATTTGCAACATTCGATTTATCAGATTTATAAAATGTTTATTTCATTCACTATATTTACTTGAATATTGTGGCAATGTTGTATACGAAGCAATGTATTAATCCATTAATATTTATTACCACTAATTAACTAACGGAATTAAATTCGCCTTCCTCCTTATATAAATAAGTGAATTTTAGTTGATGGATATTGAATAAATTCAAATAGCACCCGCAAGAATTGTAACAGATTTATTATTTAGGATTTATTTAACACATCAATTTGAACAAGTGGAATAAAAACGCTGACGTATTATATGTTTGAAAAAAATAATAATGAAATAAAAATTTGGCATATTTCAACCTGACATACAAATATATGTTTACTTTATATATTAAAGCACAAAATTTCCTACAACAAAAAGTAATAATACAATAATTTAGGCACAAACACCACGCAACAGAATTTATAAAAAATTTACATAATGTAATCTAATAAAAATGTATACATTTTAATTTAGCCATAAAGAAAAATAAAACGTATATTGAAACAATTATTTTCCTACGCAAATAATGAATGTAATGAATGCTTGTTGTTTTAATAATCATTTATTGACGTAAGTATTCTTAATTAATTTAAGTAGAACGTAAAATTATAGATTTTAATTTGATTAAAAACTTGTAGAAAAACATGACATATTTATGCTTTTTTTTACTTACTTATTAAAAGTTGATTCTTTTACCAATTTGCTGTCGTTATAAATAAATTTTGAAATCATTAAACAATAAAGTAAATTCAACTTTTTTTTTTATTTTTTTCTATATATAAAACTTTTAAAATTCTAGAAATGAGATAAAAAGAAAAGAAATTTAACTTGTTTTATCCAACGAAAACTTCCGAAAAACTTATAAGTTAAATGATGTCTTCTCCTAAAATCTATTTATTTATTTTTTCAGATTGGACATCTAATAGGAGTTGATGTTTTAATTTTTTTGTTTTCCACCCTAGATTATGCATACTAATCGTTAAATTAATTCTTTAAAAGCATTTTTAGTGTCTAGTTTGTTCTACTCAGTTTTTAAGTGAATTAAAGTGGATGACGCTATTTTGCAAGCTAATAATGAGTTAATCTGTTTAAGTAGTTTTTGTACCAACATCGTCCATACCCATGCATTTTTCATCTATTGATTTTTCCATGTTTCAATAATGTATCAATAACGAAACAAGAAAAAGAAATGCGAACAACAACAATAACAAGTTGTTGGTAGAAAACGCTTTCCTTAATTTATCAATCAATATGCAGCAGCACTAGATGTAATGTAGCAGGCATTACATAAACGAATTAATATTGAAAAATTTCATTTTGAAATAATGTTTATTCGAATTTTGTGATTTATTTTTTTCTCGCAAACATATGTAAATCGCATTTATTCATTTTTAATCCATAAACATTACTTTGCATAGTGCAAAAACGTAGCATCACCATTAATATTCAAATATATAAATCTTTTTTTCTGGGATGTAAACAGGATAAACAAAATTCCGTGTAAAAATTGCGAGTACGAATAGCGAGAATTTTATATAAATGTATTAATATAATCTATTATAGTATGTGAACTGACCTGTGAATGAACACATGTTACATTTTTGTATGTAGTACGAGTATTTCGCGTCCAATATTAATAGTGACACTAATAAGTTCACTTCACTCACTGGATGTCTTATTAGGACGCATTTGTTCTTTTTAATAAATGTTAGATATTAGAGCGAGCAGTAGACTACTTAAATTCTTTCAAAGTACACCTATCCCCCGATTTATACGGTACTTTTTTTACACGTTTTCACTTTTGCACGGTTTTAAAAATTATTCCACTTTACTAAAAAAAACGTCCGTTGAGAATAATTTTTAATTATTGTAATCGATAACAAACTTTATTTATATAATAAATCAGATTATACATATTTATTTGAAATGAATTTGAAGACATAGCAGAATGCCATATTCTTACCATTTCTTGAAAATATGGGATTTATGCATTGTATAAATGTTGTTATTTATAAACAATTTCTAGATTTTTATTCAACGTCTTAAATTTTATGAAAATAGTTTTCTTCAGCAAGCGTAAAAGTGAAACAAATAACCAAAAATTTTATGTTTTTTTCATGTTTTTCGATTTAGACGGTTTTATATGGGAAAAATGTTAATTTCGATTTACACCGATTTCTTAGGAACCGATCTACCGTGTAAATCGGGGGATAGGTGATAATTATTTATAAAAAATCATTTTAAATGTACTTACTACGTTTGAAAGAAATCTTTTTAATGATCTAAGTCAATGTTATCATCCCTTCAATAATTTGCGTGCAATTGTGTATATTATTTTTAATACATTTCATAGGATATATCAGTAAACTGATATTTTTGCATGTACGAGTATTTCGCGTCCAATATTAATAGTGACACTAATAACTTCACTCACAGGATGTTTTATTAGGACACATTCGTTCTTTTTACTAAAAGCTGGTAAATAGGCAGTAAAAATATTAGAGCGAATAGTAGACCACTATTGTTTTTTTAATATAATGATTTGTAAAAAATAATTTTAAATGTATTATGTTTGAAAGACTCTTTTTAATGATCTAAGCCAATGTTTCCCAAACTTTCATCATCTGCGTGTCCCTTCGATAATTTGCGTGCAATTGTGTATATTATATTACATTTTATAGGGTATATCAGTAAACTGACCTATAAATAAAAACATGTTACATTTTTTTATGTACGAGTATTTCGCGTCCAATATTAATAGTGACACTAATAACTTCGCTTCATTCACAGGGTGTCTTATTAGGACACATTTGTTCTTTTTAATAGAAGTTAGTAACTGCACAGTAAAAATATTAGAGCAAGTAGTAGATTACTCATTTTTTTTTCAAATAATAATTATTTATGAAAAATAATTTTAAATGTGTTACGTTTGTAAGATTTTTTTCATGATCTAAGTCAATGTTTCCCAAACTTTCAACATCTGCGTGCAATTGTTTACCCTATCGTTAAAAATTCATATTATTTTTATTAAATTTTATAGGGACAATAAATATGTGGGTGTATGTATTGTAGAGACGAGTTGCAAGAATTGAATTATATGCAACTATTTAACAATACTTTTTAAATACTCTATTATTCGTAATCCTTTGCGTACGAATGTCGCTGCATTATTCGACATGTGAGTTTTATCATTGCTTTTAAATATCGATATATGACGACATTCCATAATTTTTTCAATCGCACTTCATAAAGATGCCCTTTTCTGTAAACGCGTTCATATGTTATGCAGTTATTTATAGGCCCGCGAACAAAGCGTTTAAGTGAAGAAAAAAAAACAGGGAAAGAATAATTCAGAGTTGGTGGAGAAAGTGCAAAGGGTATATAAGTATATGTCAGGGATGTTCATTTATTGGGGGTGTTCATTCACAGAGACAGTTTACCTATTTATAGTTTCAATGAATTCATGTAAACCATCGTAAGAAGTTGTAGTAATTTTATAGTAGTTGGTCTATTGATAGCTATGAAGCTGAAATATGTATCAATTGATTAAAATGATAGGAAATCGATAATTTGTGTTTTTCTTTGAACAAATAATGAGGGAACATTTTAAAACTGTGTTGATACAGCAAATTATTTATCATGTAACTTGATAATAATATTAATTATCAATCATCACTAAATTAACAATTTATTTTTTATTGGAAAGGAAAACGTTTATTTAAATTTATAATAATGATTGTACAGGTACACCCTGGTTAACGTGGTTGGTCGGTGCTTTTATAGGAATATGTATATAACATTTTTATCGCCTTAAGATTAAATATACATTTGATACTTTAGGTTCGCTAAGATTCAGAATCGCTTGTCTTTTGTTTAAAGCGTTTGCTACAGACTGGAGGGCATAATACACAATATCGGCGAGGTGTATTATCCTACAGATTATATTAATTAATTAATAAACACTCTCACGACATTACTTCTCACAGGTATCATATTATCTTTTGTTAGCATTTCTTATTTTATTATACAAACTACTCGATATTACAATGTTTACAAAAAACGTTGAATTGTCAACGTATTTTATATGCAAATTATAAGAAATTTCAATATTTTCTATGTCAAAATGAAGTAACGGGGCAGTGTTAAGCGGGGTATACCTGTATATTATTTATAAATAAATGAACAATAAAATGTAAAATAGAATTTTGAAATGGATACATTTTTCTATGCATAAAAAGCAAATTACATATGCAAAGTACTTTTATAATATAAAAGAAAAACAAGACAAGATCGCATTAAACGTGTGTATCACATTGGATAACAATTACAAAACAGTAATATTTGAATTTTGTATGCTCTAAAACTAAAAACGTTTCGCAACAACATCAACATCAACAGTAGTAGTAGTAGTAGCAGCAACAGTAGCACCACCACCACCACCACCATCACCACCAACAATAACAACAACAACAACAACAACAACTCTAATACTTTACGCATAAATTTTAAATTAAACATGTTAAGTACTTTACAAATAATAATGCAATTATTATCATCAAAATAGAGCAGCACACACGCCAATAAATGCATTTTTAATTTAGTTGAAAAAAAGTGTGATGCAAACGTTCATTAAATTTAACCAAACAATGAACACTTTCTAATTTGCACTTATTTCATATGCAAAATGATAAATTCTTTTTTGTTGATGTGCATCTGATAATATGCTGTATTTTAGAATTGCATTTATTTGCATCTAATCGGTGTGTGGACCGAT
Source organism: Adinopsis sp. GC000173 (assembly GCA_030264715.1). NCBI lineage: Eukaryota > Metazoa > Arthropoda > Insecta > Coleoptera > Staphylinidae > Adinopsis > Adinopsis sp. GC000173. Next base: position 229,330 of record JARJDW010013408.1, read on the forward strand.
GGAATAATTATCATTACAAAATGCAAACTAGCTAATATATTGAATGAATATATCTAACATACGAGTACAGATAATATGTGAATACGTTTTTCATACATTTCTTTCAAGTTTCGTTACGTCATTTGTCGGAACAAGTTAGTAAAAATAATGTAATGAATGAATGAATGTTCTTTTTAAGCAGAAACAATGTGATAAACAATATGTGATTGGTTATTCATTTATGCATTAAAAATGAGTAATCAATAATTTATCACATAATTTATTAAAAAAGTAATTTATATCTTATACAAAAAATGTTTTCTTTCCAAATAAATTTCGTTGCTATTTCAAGTAGAGTGGATAAAGTCGATAAATTCCTTTCAGTGTTTTAACAGTAAGGGTTGTTTTTTTCTTTATAGGATCCGAAAAGCAGCAAAAATAACGCACAATTCACTTCATAAAAGTTTTTCCAATATAAATAAATTAATTATTGCGAATATTTAATTGAATTAATATTTAAAAAACTTTCTTCGCTCTAAATAATAAATAATTTATTACAATTATAAATCCATTTAGTACAAAACCATACATAAATTTGAAAACAATGGAAAGAAAACCGCTGCAGTAAATGTGCATTTTCCAAATGAAACTTTTAGGTTTATAAATTGCTATTGATTATAAATTATTTTCAAAAATTTACAATTCAACTCTAACCATATTATATACAACAATAATATTATTGACATTCTGTCATACTTTTGTTTCGAATCTACACATGTACACACTTTATGGCTTGATAAAATTATATTCTATCCATGATAATAATATAATTCATTAGAAATAATTATTTAAAGATTAAATTTCCACTAATCAATTTCATCACGATTCACATTTACTTTCTATTAAATGATTTTATCTTATTTTTGTGACGTAAATCTGACCTTAATAAAAAGTAAATTAACACATCACATTCATTATTTATTTTGTAAAAGCAGGTTGATTATTAAATGATTGTTGTTAGGATTAAATTTTCGAGCGAAAAAAGAAAAGTTTTTTAGCAGCTGAGAATAAATTCAATAAAATTCGCATACTCTTCGTATCTATAATATTATACATATTCTAGTTATGCATAAGCAATATTATATTTTACGCAAAAATCTATAACTTCCAATTCCAAAACATTGTTCGGCGAACATTTTCCAACGCTTTCTGCGTATGTGAAAAGTTTACATTTCTTTGCATCTAATATGCATTTCCATCCCCATTGAATGGAGCTTTTTAGTGAAATTACAATGATTAAAAATAAGTTCGCTATATATTTATTTCCCCGTTTCCATCCAATTTATATAATTAATTTTTAGTTATTCCTAGTATGTGCTTGTGGAATTCATTAAAACAATACATTTTACAATTGAAAATATGTTTAATTAAACGACAATGTTGCTGAGGTTTTTGTTGTACCACACATTTTTAATTATTACGTTGATTAATAAATATTTTAAACAATTCGCCGATTTTTATAAATACAGTAATGAATACGTGTATTAAAAATAGAATATGTATTGTATATATTCGACATATTATTCTATTCCATCATAAAGAATATTTTTCTGGTATAAAAATTACAAAACGTTATTTGTAGAGTTTGTGAAATTTATTAAAAACATAAATTTTTCAATTGTAAACATGTTTGATTAAACGACAATGTTTTTGAAGTTTTTTGTTGTCGCACACATGTATTGTAACTATTAGGATTATTTATAATTTTTTATACTCAATTCCTGTTTTGAATATATGTATTCACATTCGACGTATTATTCTTTAACAATTTGGATTGTTTTTAATTTATTATATTCAACACCTATTTTGAATATATTTACTCATATTCAACATGTTATTTTTTGCCATCGCAACGAATATTTTCCTGTTTTGTGACACCTGATTTTAAGAACTCCAAAATGACTGCTCAGCTTTCCATCTTTTCTTGGGATGGTAGAATTTTGCTTTCCGCTTTGTTGTCTATGAAAAGAAATATAATTTCAGGCAACAGATAAATAAAAGGCCAATATTATATGAAGGGTTTATTGTTAAATTTCGACAAGCCACAAGTAAAACAAAAAAATACATTTCATATTTCTTAAAATAAACTAGTAAGTATTATTGTACAGTCCTAACTCTAATTAAGTATAAGATTTGCATTAGTTAATTTAATTTTATCTACATAAAAAAAAAATTGTAGGGTTTTGCAATAGTATCGGTATTTTTATTCTAATTTGAAATAAGTTGCGCTCATCGCTTTTAACATTATAATACTGAATGCGGTGATGGAGAAATACAAAAAACGAAAAAAAAGTGGTTTATCACTATTTGTCAATAAACTAATTATATTTTAAATCAATCGCAGATAGTTACGGAATATTGACAAGCCACAAGCAAAACAGTATGGAAGTATTAATCAAAAATTATAAAATAAGAAAAACAGCAGTGTTACATTTGATATTTTCTAAAATAAATTACAACCGTACGTACTATTGTACAGTTCTAACTCTAATTATGTATAAGATTGGCATTAGTTAATTTAATTTTATCTACATAAAAAAACTAAATTTTGTAAACGGGCAAAATAGTGCAATAAAAGGGTTTTGCAATAGTATCGGTATTTTTATTCCAATTTGAAATAAGTTGCGCTCATCGCTTTTAACATTAAAATACTGAATGCGGTGATGGAGAAATACAAAAAACGACAAAAATGTGGCTTATCACCATTTGACAATAAACTAATTATATTTTAAATGAATGGCAGATAGTTACGGAATATTGACAAGCCACAAGCAAAACAGTATGGAAGTATTAATCAAAAATTATAAAATAAGAAAAACAGCAATGTTACATTTGATATTTTCTAAAATAAACTACAACAGTTTTTTTATCTGCATAAAAAAACTAAATCGGGTACAAAATAAAAGGATTCTACAGAAGCATCGGCATTTTTAGTCCAATTTGAAACAAGTTGCACTCATCGCTTTTAACATTACAATACTTAGTACGGTGCTACAAAAATCAAAAAAATTAAAAAAGTGTGGCTAATCACTAATTAAAAACATGCCATTCATATGTTAAATCAATCGAAAATAGTTAACAGAATCAGTGCAACAATTTTCATCAATATTAATTAGATATTCAATAAAATATTAAAGAATATTTTAATTTGAGTTTAGTATTGTATAGTAAATATTGAATATATAATTCATGTACTACATGTTATTATGAGTTAAAATGAATCAATATTAGCTACAAATGCTTGCTATTTACTGAAATTATTATTGTTGACTTGCTAAAAATAATATCGTATTTACCTCGCTCTAGATATTTTCGTGTATTAGGCGAAAAATATCGTTAGAATAATAATCAACAGTTGCGTTCACATTTCAGCTTCTTCATTTCATTGTAAAATAATTATAAAGTAGATGTTAATTGGTAAAACTTTTATTATTTAATTTTGCGTTAATAATGATAAATTAGGATGAAATTTGCTTTACGACACGTTTTGTGTAAAAAAGGCTTGTCGCAGTTATAATTTTAATAACATTAATTTATTTCTTGTATAAAATTTCTTGCATGCTAATTTTTTAGTTTGCGCCGGCAAAAAACATCGGGTCGGTTTGAAAGTTTAGTTTACAATGTGATTAGAACATTGAAATTTTATATGTAAATAACTTAATTCATAGGGGACGAAAAGTTTTATTGAGAAACGATTTTAATATTACATTGACTAGTCCCAAAAGCCTGATAACATGACATCTTTATCCTTTAAGGGCTTCTATTTTATATTCATTTAAATATTATTTTATTTTTATATTGCGAAAGATTTATCCTTTACGATATGATGATGATAAAAATAGCTCTTATTTTTTATCTTTTTTGCATTCTGATTTTCGTATTCATTGCAAAAACAGATTTGGTATTTTAAGAATCTTATCTATTAATAAAAATGTAGTATTTTTTCCCCTTTTTCTTTTGTCTGGAAATATGAGCGGATCGTATAAAATTTTGTTAAGTTTCACTTACACACTTATGTGTAGATGTAATTTGCATTTATTCTTAGTATAAACTTTAATTTTCGTTGAAATTCTATTCTTTTTATTTATGATATAATAAAAATACGGCCTGAAATAAAGCTATAGTTGCTAGTTTTACTTACAGTGTGTATATATATATAGCAAGTCTCAGTATTTTATTTGTAAAACACCTATATTATCTATGCTATTATACTTATATATTGCGGAAGATGAAAAAAAAGCTAATAGAAACTAAAAACTAAATATTATTTTGTTGAATAATGCCAGTTTAGCGTAACTTTAACGATAAGCTTGGAACATTATATAAAAGTTTAACGTACTAATGACAAAATGGTTTTTATCGCTTCTAAAAAATTCAAATCTAATGCTAATCTAATCATTTTGATGAGGTAAGTAGTAGTTAAATTATAAATTAAAGGTAAAACGTTATTGCAAGAAATTCCATACAAAATTTATTCGGTAGAAAATATTTTTTAATTATTAACATTGATAAGATTTTATAATATACACATTTCAAGAATTTATCGATTATTTAACAACGTGGGTTGAAACTCTCCAAATGATTAATTAACTTTTTTTTATTCCGTCGACATTTTTATATATTTGAAGATTTACTTATCGTTCGCTTATAAAAATAATTTTTATTGTTCCATAATTACAACGCCCAACAATGATATAAATTTTTAGTAGCAAAAACGACATCGCTGAAAGCTCACAATTGTTGTTCACACTTTAGAAAAGATTTATATTACACTTATATATATATATAATACACAGAGAGTTTCCAAATGTATGGTTAAAATAATAAAGGAGAAGCAAGCGCTTATTTTATGAAACAGATTACTTAATACTAAATATTATCGAATATGTTATATCGTATTCTGTTAGCTATAATATTTAAATAAATTATTTAAAATTTGAATCATTATTATTTTTATTTATGACCATGATTTAAATTAGATTTAAATCGCATTGATTAAAAAGAAATCATTAATTTAAATCACACATGCAACAATGATGTTTCCAGCTGAATTTTAGTGGCAAAATCTGTAATTATTTTGGTTTCTTTGTTTTTTAAGCGATAAAAATAAATTCGATACATGTGATATATATTTGTAACCTAAATCAAATAAAATACACATAGACTAAATGGACTAAACGTATAGAGAACGTTACAAAATTGCACGATTATTCATACAAATAAAAGATCAATTATTAATTATTATTTGTTATATCGTTACTTTAAGATAATCCCTTCTAATAGATAACTTTAGGGAAAATCGACATTTTTATTGTATTTTGCAATGGCCAATCTTCTGAGTTGTAAGTAAATTTTATTGAAAAGTTTGTTAACTGAAAATCAATTAAATATTTACTATTTCATGCATTAAACAAATATGAGTATGATATTTATGAAAGGTAAATTATTCAGGCAGCAATCACAGAATAGATTTTAATATAAATAATATAAATATAGATTTAGTATGGTCGATTAAATAAAATGTATTTAAATTTAACAATTATTTATCTATTGTAGTTGCGCATTATAATCATATTAATTTGATTATTCATTTATTATTTAATAATGTCTGCTTATTGAATGCGTAATGCGTAGTGTGTTTAGTTGAAAGGTTTATTTAAAGAGTTTTAGAAATGTTGTTCGTACTTTCAACAAACGAAAAGAAGAGAAAACAAAATTTATGTTTATTTGTTGTATGTATATGTAATGTGTTTTCCTCATTTTATCAGATACTGCACTTAATGTATCTATTTCTTTATATTTTAATGTACGACGTACACAAATGAATTTTATGCATTTACCATAACCATTGCTATAAGCATGAAAAATTATCCAAAAATATTTTCGTAGAAAAATTCTCATTTATAATGTATTGTATTTGCAATATTTCATTATTTATAATCGATATTGTATTTGTTATTGCGACGATAAATAATATTTTTAGCTAGAATGCAACAATAAAATTACTATGTTTTATTTTTCACAGATGCAAAAAATATTTTTCAATTGATATGTTTGCGGTATTTCTATGAAAGGCACACAAACGCACATTAACGAAATATGTATTAAATACAGTGCAACAGTAAAATGAAAACAATTTGGACGATTTTTACTCGTTATTTCGCATGTATTGTATATAAATAAATGTAAACAAGATATTTGGTTCTATGCCACTCAAAAACACTCAATAAAATTCAAAACAAATTGTCAATCGTGATTATTTAATCAAAGTATGTTTCGTAAGACTAAGAATATTTTGTTGTCTTTTTTTATAGTTGAAACAAAGCATTGATATTAATTTTATCAGGTGCAGTTATATATTGTTTTTGAGGTAAATTATTCTACTTTTTATTTTAAATTTGAATATATTAGTATTAATATTAGTTATAATCAGTTTCGTTTAGTCTAGGGATTCGTTTCATATCAATCAAAAACGCCCAAAAACCTAATGTGCAAAATATAATAGAAACATACACGTATATTAGCGAAAACTTTTCAACGTTAAATTTCATGCTTTATTCCATGCCATTCAATAACACAAAAAATAATAGAATACATATTCATAAAAAAAGTAAGAAAGTCTGTTAGTTAAACTGAACTACGTCAATCTTTGATCATCTTTAATAGAAATTGAGTTTTTTAGTTGAATATTGAAATTAATTGATAAGTACATGATCCATTTTAATTTTTGATTAAATCAGTGTATAACGTAAATAACTACTATTACTTTTTCAAATTGCTATTAAGTAATCAACTTTTAAAACTGTTATATATTTGATTTTTATTGCAATTTGAAAGTATGTATAACAAGCAACAAGCGCAATATTCTATGAGAGCGTATTTATTATAGTTACCGTATAGTGGTTATCAATTTTGCTCAATCTTTTCTGTTCGCTATATGAATCCCTCGATTTACGACGAATAACCATAAATGTAATGAATAAATATCAACATGTTTTATTAGTGCTTTGTAAAAATACCAATCTCTTTAAGTATAGTTTTTAATTGAATTGTTTTATTATCAAGATTAAATTGTGGTTTGTTCGACAATTAAAAAGCACTCAAATTTCTCTACAAAAAATTTTTTCAACCTCAATACATTGTTAATTATTTATTGTTGGTTGATTATTTATATGCAAATTTAATACGCTAAATTATTCAATCAGCAATTTAGAACAATGCATTGTTGCTTAATATTTTTCAATGTTTACAGCTAAAACAGCAAACCGTTGACAATAGTAGAAAATACTCGTAGTTCAAAATTGTATTATTTTAGCACGTTTTTTTGCGAGAAAACGTAAAAAGGAAATTGATTCTTGTGAGGATTGTTACTTGCAGTCACCTGAGCTGGTAGAAAATCTAATTACTAAACTTTTTTTCTTTATTAAACAAACTTTATTGATTTTTGCATTAACTTCATTTGTACATTTACTTTATAAATGTAGCACGATCTTAAATAGCTAGCTAGATGTTGTATTTGTTGCTTATAATTCTAGGTATTTATGTCTAACAACATAATAAATATTAAATCTATAAATGGTAAAATATAGTTATGGCTTAATTATTTCTTATTAGCTTGCCTTTCCTTAACATAAAATTAAATTAGATTGGTAATTAGTGTTTATCATTTAAATTTTCACTCTGAAACAATTAAAATATTTACAGACATAGATCAGATAGTTTTTATTAAAGAGTACAGGAAAACATGTTTCAATTCTCCTTCGAAGCATACAGTTTTTATGAATTTTAATAAAATGCAGACAATACAAATTCATACTAACAGTACAAACTATCGTACAATACATGCAATATATTGAATTTTTTTAAACAATGCGTAATAAATATTTAATTAAAAGTGATTAAGATTAATTTAATTGTTGGAATCCATTTGAATTGATATTTTGTTTGATCTATGATTCATCCAATTATTATTAATAATTAGGTAATTGGATTTACAAGTTCGATGCGTTCTGAATTTTTACTTACTCACAAAAACCCATATGTCATTATAGTGGAAATTTATTTCATGCAATCACATCGTTTATTTTCCAGTTAATAAAATTCACTTTAACAGATTTTCTGCATTTACTGTTTAGATATTTTTATATTCAGAACTTTTCAATACCGTTCTCTTGTGCTGGGAACGTGCGGACATGCTTAAAATACCTTTTTAAATCTATAGCTTTAGCAATTTTTACTCAAGAGTAATTCAATCTAGAAATATTACTTGAATATGTCGACTAGACCTCTAGTGTTTGCAAGTTATCACAGCGCAAAAAATTATGTATGCTACACATCAGTAAATAACGATATATACTGTAAAACTTGGTGTATAAGGCGTATACTCGCGCTTCCCAATATGTGGATTAAATTATAGTCGTATTTTTAGTTTTTAACTTCATTATGCTATGCTTTGTCATGTTTTTCAAAACAATTTATAATTCAATAAAACTTGGAAAATTGATGCACTTACAAATTTCACTAGTAATTAGATCAGTTTTTTAAAAAATTACTATGAAATGATTAAAACAGTAATAAATTATATAAATAATAAAAATATAGATTAACTGATTCTGAATCACACGATAATAGTAATAGTTTATTCTTTTTGCTAATTTTTGTTTATTGGTCTTACAGAAATGCTTTATGGACTCTGGCCTGCACAGTATTATTCAAAAATGTTGCAAGAATCATGATTGCATTTCTATTATTTCAAAGAGTAGATCGAGAGATGATTATGAAAATTTGTAACGTTAAGCTTACGATTTTTTATATAGAAAAATTCTTTTAAAGCATTGCTATTCAATGTGAATGACGCAGACCATTTTTAAATAATCTCATTCATTTCAAACACGCCAAATATCATATAAAAAAACTGTAAGAGATTCACTGCAGTCACTTGTTGCTGATAAGTTGTTTAAATAATTTAAAAAATAATAAAAAAATAAAACGGCACAAAAAATTAGTATTTAACCAATATTGATATTTCAACCTCTCGGTATCGGTCTTCAGGATAGTGAAAAAATTATACAAAACTTACTATACTATATTTTTTTAAATTTATTAAAATTATTTTAACAACTTTATTAACCTATCATCAAATAGTGTAATCCATTCAATACACATAGCGAGATATAAATGCTATTCTTGAATTTAATCATAATGTATAGAATTCATTTTATATTGATAAGTGTAAATAAAATTTATTAATGTAGAAAATCGTACAAATAATTGCAAATTGATCCTAACCTAACAATACACTTGATATATTGTGTGAAGTGAGTCAATCCATATAGCAAATAGTATATAAACGAACTATTAACCACCTGGCAAATAGACCATTTGAAATGAAAATAAACATTTATGTATTACAAGTGTGAAATTCTAACATTATTAAACAATACCGGTAATATGAAGCATTTGAGTAATTTGAGTACGCCATTAAAATTCACCATTTGCAGTGACATTTATCTTAAAGCCACTTAAAATGCACTAAAATTATAGAAATTGGATTATAGTATCCTTTTTTTTCCTACAAGTAAGAAGATAGTTGAATTGTTCCTAAAATACCCACTTTGTAATTTTCTAATTTCACTTTAACAAAAAATTTAAATTCTGGATTCATTTAAATATACGTGAATTGATTTTTAGATGACTTATATTGCTCTGTATTTTTTAACACGGTTTGGATTAACTCAAGTATTCCCCCTAAATTCAGCATCTAGGCCAAAAAGCATATTAGAAGACATCAAGAGTACGATATCTAAATTTATATTACTATTAATACCATAAATAAATTGATTGATAGTTTTTCTCCTTTGTTCTTTGACCGATTTTTATTTTGCGGTGATAATTAACAATGATATTAATTAAACGTTTTATTAGTTTGCAAAATTGATTAGTGCGAAAAATGATTTTATTTATTTTATTATAAGTGATTGTCGATGTACCATTAAAAGCTTTTCAAATTGGTTACCATTGTAAATTTGAAATGATTATAAAAATGGATTAATGATTTTTTTTTGTCTAAAATTTCAAATGTCAATTGGTAATAAATAATAAATTCAGATTATATTGTGTTAATATTTAATAACAATAATGATTATATTTTATGCATTTTAATCACAACATACGAGAAACTATACAATTTGTGGTTATAGTAAAATAATGATAACCGAGAATTGATATTAAATTAATATGAATAATATATATGTTTAGCATTAAAATAACAAATTAATGCATAGAACAGTATTAAAAATAAATGTTTAGAATTTATATATTGTTAGTTTAATGTTTATTACGTTTATTTATCACTACCAATTTTAATAGCTGAAAATCAACGAAATATTGATCTATAAAACAACATGTGAGTTGCTGTTTCTATAAAAATGAAGATAAAACTTTTTTCCAACCATAAATTGTGTCAATAAAAATCTAAACTGTGAATAATATTTTGCACATACACACACGCAAAAAATAGTTTATTAAAAGTGATTTTTATTCGGTTGATGTACAAGTTATGTTGGTTGATGTTTAAAACTGATACAACACAAATTTTGCTTAGTATTTGTGTAGTTTTTTGTCAGAGAATATTGTTTATTCATAAATGTTTCAAATTCATATTTTCTACTTTATAATTAAATTTCAATCCTGGAAACAAGGAATGCGTATTAGAATTTGCATGTACTATACAAAATAATGTTGTAAATCTGATTATGATGTTTCATTTTAACTGCTATAGCTGTAGATAGTAGAAATGCGGTTTGATGATTAAAATGTTGGCAACCGAATTGATACGAGATGACAATGATGACAATATTAATGATATTGTTATTTTTTTTAAATTAGTTAAGAGTGATAAAATCAAGCAAGTTATTTAGTTGCGCCTTTTTTCCTCTTCCTCCAATTTCTATTACTTTTGATCTTTATCACCCAAACAACTTCAAATTTGATAGAATGATTGATAAAACGATAAAACCTTTTTTATGCGCACCCGCCTTCCAACTCTAAAAATTTCTATAAAGATAGCAACCGGCGATCATTGACTAAATTTAAACTAAAGTTTTAATCAACAATGTAGTTCTGAAACTTATCGCAGAAGCAAAACGTTGTTGTGTGTTGTGAAATCATACAAAAACCGCTGTTTCGTATAACAATTATTCAATTACATGCAATTTAAATTCATTAAATTCATTAGAAAATAAACAAACAAAACTTTCATTTCATTAATGATTTTTCAAAACTAGATTGCTTACTTTTCATGATTTCGAATGATTGATTGCTTGTTGAAATTAATTAACCATTTCAAGTTTAAAAATAGTCATAAAGCCTTTGTTAACAATCAATTAATTTCTCACAAAAACAAATAAATAAATTTTAATTAGACACATTTTTTGTTACTAGAACAATTTCTTATTCGGCATTATTCTATATAACATGATGCACTATAGAAATCAAGCAAATGTTGTGTTAGTAAATATCATATGTATTATATGTTGTTATGAAAGTGAGTTTAATAGTTTATATTAACAAATCCAGTAATATACGCAGTATTAAACATTTACAACGAATTTTCTATTTATAGCATGACAAAATTTTTAAAATTGAATGTATTTGTAAATTATTATTGCCATGATTCGCATTCAATGAATTAATACAAAATTTACATGAAGCATGTCAAATATATTATTTATTGGTGGTAAATAGCGATTGCTATTAATAGATACATACATTCATACATACATATTTGAAATGAATACGGTCCGGTCCAAATGTAATTAATTAAATGCTTTCTTCTAGGCATTAACTCTTTAATTACAAATATCGCAAATAAATATTTGATTTAGCAATTTCGCTTTTAGATAAAGTTTATTAATGATTCTTTAGATGTTTTATTTATTTTAATTAACACCGTGGCTTTAGTAAAACTACAAGATCCGAGTTTATATTAAATTCATATTAATAATGTTGTTAGATTAGATTTTGTGATAAAGTAATATACAGAAATATCTATCTAATTCCCTATTTTAGTTTGCGCTGAAACCTTGATCCTTTATATTCAAAGTAGAAACCCCTACACAATTATCTTTGTAAAAGTATGCATGTATAAAGTACATACCTACCCCCTTCCACCCTTGCACACATACATTCACCCTACACCTACACAGTTCAGTCTGTCTACGTCTATCTATTATTATCTTGAGTAAATTTCATGTATAGATTACATTCGAAATAATATATCAACTTAATTAAATACGCAACAATACGTAGATATAACTGTTCATTGCAATAAGTGCTCTACTGTCATCATTTTGAATGGTTAAAAAATCACGAATTTACAGTAACGAATTCGTGCAGAGATTACATATTCATTTATTCATATGTGCGCCTAATTAATCGTTTTATTAATTAGCATCAAATTTGTAACAGTACTTTTTAAATTGCACCAACTTTTAGATGATTTTTTTTGTAAATTTACATGACAAAAATCTGACCGACTTTATAATTCACAACATATTTATAAATAATTCGAGTTGATAATCCAATTTTGATGTAAATAGGAAAAACTGCCGACACAACGTTTATTGTTTTTGCACTTCCATACATACAGAATAGAAAGTTATAGAACAACTAAATTAATAGCTTAGATAAATGATGTTAAACATGTGTTATATTTGTATTTGTATAAACTCTAATAGTGTTCGCAATTTTATCAAACAACAAATTATAAGTTTCGTATCTTAATGGAAAGAAAATGGATGTTTTGCAATTTGGCAGCGCATGAAATTTTGTTAAAAATAACAGCATATTCAATAATGTTGTATATCATAATTGAAGGCGTGATTTATTATTTACTGCAAAGAAAGTCCTTGCAAGGTCGTGTAATTTTAATCAAAGTCAAGTACACATAGGAAATTAATCTGAAATGTAATTTATTAATGTGTAGAAATTGAATGAACGTGTACGAGTATACGTATACGTATATAAAAAATAATTTCTATAAACGTTAGGCCGGAAGGCCATCGATGACCTAACTGCTAGTGACCGAGATTCGGAGCCCCCCTTTCCGCTCTGAAGAAAGAGTGGGCATCAAGAGTTCCTCAACACAGACATCCGACCGGTTAACTTAACCAGTAATACTTCTTGCAAGCGTGGATTACCCACACATTTTTTATTAGTATTAGGTAAGTCAAGATAACAATTTATAAAAACTTTGTTGTGATCTTATTAGTGATTGTGACTTGTGCTACTTAAATGTGAATTTGTTTTGCCACACTAGTAGTTACTAGTTAGTATTATTTAATATTTTGTTTAAAGAAGATAACATATGATAATATAGTAGAGTAGATAAAGGATATATGGATTGGATAAAATTTTAGATGGCCCATTTATCCTTTACTTTTAGAGATCTAAATTGATGGCGCACTGAACTTGAACTCGACTCAAGAAATACTTTTGCGTGTTTCCGGTATAAGCATAACGATGCGTGCAATAATACCGTAATACAAATACTAGAATATTCCAATAGAGGAAAGCGCGCAACATTTGAATAAAAAAATCAACGTAAAAACGTAGAAATAATGCAAATTCCTCACTTTATAATTGTGCGCGCTCTTAAATGCGTTTGACATGGTGATTTAAAGCAGCAATTAAAAAATCCTACGTACGCTTGGGATAAATAGCATTCAGTTCACAACAGCAAATTGCATAAATCGGAACGGAAATATAAATATTAAAATAATAAACGAAACTTGTCTTGATTTATGTCTACAGTTATTGTCGTTATTTAAATTCCCTAGTTTTCGAAATAAAAAAGAATTAATGAAATTTATTTTACAGATTGGATCGGAGCAACAACATGCGATTATCACTCGTATTTGAATTATTATTAATATTCGTTCTAATTGCATTTGCTGCTTCCAGAGTTATAGGTAGCGTATAGGCTCTACAATATTTACTCAACTAAATAATCAAGTTAACACAATTTATTAATTGTTGTAGATTCTAGTAAGATAAGTAGTGCTTCTGTAATAAGAAAACATCACAATGGGAAATTGGGGTTAAAGACGAAGCAGCAACAGAAGCAACAAGATGCGACAAATAAATATTGCAGCTGCACGACAAAGTTGTGTAATTGTTGTAGAGAATTCAATATCCCAGTGGTATCGCTTCAAGGGCCTGGCTGTGCATCATTACAATACTTAAAAGGTGATAAATTGGCAATATCGATGAGTTTCGGCGAACGCGTGCTAACCAACACCACAATCGATAGTGAGTTATTTGTTCATTGCAAATGTTATTCAGGTAGAAAATGTTAATTCGAATTTGTTTATAGGCAGAAAACCAAAACCCGTATGTATGCCATTACCAGGAGGAGTATCAAAGTTTTGCGGTCGCGTTTATAATATTGGTCGCGAGGGAGAAGACTTTAATGCATGTCTTGGACTTGAGCTTAGAGCGGTACAGGATATTGAGGCTGCTTTGAGAGTATCTTGTTTCCGCTTTGGACCTAGAGGACTTAAAGTTGAACCCGCGCAACCGCTACCTGCCGTCGAATCAGAAGGCGGCGATGATGATGACGACGATGACGACGACGACGACGACGATGATGATGAGTTTGATTTTGACGATGACATTGACGATGACGACGACGATGATGATATCGAAGACGACGATGATGGAGAGGACAATGATGTTGATTCGGTTGATTATAGTACGTTCAGCGTGTTCGATGATGATTTTATCGACAATCTCTTTGTTTCATCATCATCATCATCATCAAATTCCGGACAGAAGAAAAAGAAGCCGGTGGTGACAAGCACAACAACTAAAGCACCTGTTAGGCAAGTAACACGCCGACGAGTGCAAACAAAACTTGTCACGAAAAAGAATCCAGTAACGCCTGTTAGCGCCATCAAGGAAACTACCAAAAAAGCAATTATTTCAACAACAACAACTACATTAAGACCAACGCAAAAGCCAACGACGACGACTAAAAAGACAACACCGAAAAAGAAAGTGAGCCGACCGAATAAGAAAACGCCAACATCAACAACAACAACAACGACAACGGCTGCCGCGCCATCATCGGCGACAGCGTCAATTACAACGTCAACAACATCAGCAGCAAGCGCAAGTACAAGTACAACCACCACGACTACCGCCTCGCCTGAAACAACAGTATCAACAAAGGCATCGTCAATTGTAGCTAGTGAAGGATCATCGACAACATCAGCATTACCATTAGTAACATCAGCAACAATTGTTACATCGGATAATAAAGCTGAAGTGATTGTGGGCGCAAACAGCTTAACAAGTACAAATACTCAAGAATCTGTGCCATCGCCACATGAATCGATTGCGGCTGTAACGGCTATGCTCCAAGACATTCCCGGCGAAGTTGCAATTAAACCCCAATTAGTACCTCAACCTATACGCGTTGCCAGCACCCGCCCATCACCGCCACCAGATACTCTAAACGTAATAGAAAATGATGCTCCAGCAACTATTTCAGATTCATCTACGCTCAAGGAAATTGAATACACCACCGAATTGGCAACAGAGCAAGCAATCACACAGGAATCTCTTGAGACCACACAACAGGAAATCACCGAGCGAATTACAGAATCCGAGCCGGCAATAGAAACTACGACATTCGTTGAAAAAGGTGATACAACGGTTGCATTTTCCGATGATGACGAAGATGAGGAAACACCAGTTCAGAGTTATATAATAAAGAACGACGATGAAGAAGAGTCGGCGGAAAGTGATGAAGATCCACTCTCTGATATTATTGATGATGCGATAGGTGAAAGTGAAGAGAAACAAGTGACAACCGAAAGCCCAATCGTTAAAGATCTTGATAAAAATAAAGATAAGAAAGCTGAAAGTAAAGACGTGCTTTCCGATATAATAGACGGAGTCGTAGATACGTTCGGCGGCAGTGACAGTGACGAAACTAGCAAGACGCCTACTAAAAACGAGGATGATGAAGGAGACAATGATGAGGAAGATGATGATGGAGACGACGATATTTTGGATGATGATGATGACGAGGATGACGATGGGGAGGAAAACGACGATGACGAGGATGAATTTACTGGAAGAAAGGCGAAGCAACATAAATTACGGTACAGAGGCATGAGGCAAAGCAAAGATATGTGGCTAGACAGATTGCATTGGTAACAAAAAACTGAGTTGCAAATATTATTATTTATTTAATTATTTATTTAATATTTATTTATTTATTTATTATTTTAAATTTGTGTTAATATATGAAATAAAAAAAGAACAATGTACATAAATAAAATTATAAATTGTTAAGTATAATCTTGAAATGCTCAATAAATTCTTACTTTTATAATTCATCATTTTTTACTTTATTTATTTACAATCAATTCGAAATATTTAAAAGTGAGAAAATATGAAAATTGATTCATGACTAAGCAGCACTAATAATATGAATAATATATGATAGAAAGTAATTTCATTTATTAATGTGACAAACGTAAAATTTCTTAACGCCTCAAGCGAATTTACCACTCGATTGTAATAAAGAAGAAGTATACGGAAACACTTTTACCGATGGCTCAAGTTCATTTATCAAGTCAATAATAATCAAGTAGAAAGTAGCTTGTAGGTGAAGCTATAGAGAGCAGTTTGCACTTGGCAGTTAACAGTTATCAGTTGAGTTCCTGTTGAACATGCAAGCAACTAATATCCTGTGTCTTCTTATATTATTGTCAAGTCATTTCATAAAGATATGCAATTGTGCAGGTAAGTAAGCCACTTTTCTTTTAAAATAATAATGATGGAAATTCATGGAAAATGTTGATGAGGAAAATTCTCGTAAATAAAATTTACGGAAAATCGTTTTCCTTTTGGGGCTATTTCAAAACAGTTTTCGACGCTGGCTGATACAAAACACCACCTATATATTATACGTAATTTAAATGATAATTTTTTTTTACTGTAGAAAACGAAACAAGCGCTGTTGAAGGAATTGAAACAAGCAATGGTGACGCATCCGCATCTGCAGCTGTATCAAATTCCACAACTATTTCGCCCCCAATAAATCCAATAACAACAAATAGACCTACACCACCGCCACTTAGATTGCCCTGTTCCTGCTTTGAAGGACAATGTGGATGCTGTACCGGAATGATTTTGGAGCGTTTCAAACAGAAAGCATGCATGAATCTCACTTATGATCCAGATGAATTTGCCATCACCGGATCGATGTCGATGAATAATCGCGTATTATACAAAAATACATTTTCTGGTAATAACATGCAAACTAAACTCATTTATCATAAATATTTTTCCACTAATTCTACTATGTTGTTGTTTCATCCGCGCGTTTTTATTAATTATATTGTGCAAAAGACGTGCTTTTTTAATAATAACATAACATAACATAGCATTTTTTTCTCTCGCTTTTTTTCGATAAAACAACGCCAGCGATGTTATAAATAAATAGATATTTTATCTGAAACAAATCTAATATTCGCTGAACAACTAGACAGCATTTTTTTGTGGGTAGACAAAACCGCTCTATCAGTTTTATCACTTGAATTATGTGCACTCTATTCACTATAGAAATCCTTTTTTCATTTCATTTCACTTGCATCAATAAACCTTTCATACATCTTGTTTTTATAGGAAAGAATCCACCGCCAATGTGTATCAGGCTACCTCGCTTTAGATTCGTAACGTTTTGTGTTGAGTTTTCGAATATATATTTTGCGCGGAGAAATATTCATATGTGCATAGACGCCGAAGCAACATGGGAGGATTTTACATTGGTTGAGTGGTCATTTGATTGTATTAGAATGGGCGCTAATGGTCTCGCCGTAATAGCGCCACAAGACGGTGGTGGATTACCCCTGCGGCCAATTGATCAAGAATCGCAAGTTGATGAAGATTACGATGATAGCGCAAGGAATGTGCCATTTAAGACGAGAGTAACGGACAAGTTTACGGTTAAAAAACTAAAGAATGGTGTGGCGGTAATCACATTCAATAATAATACAATTGATTCCAGTCGAGATTCCAAATTTGATTAGTGATATATATGTAGCTAGTAGTAATTTGCAAGTCATGAAATTTTATTTATTGTAATATTTATTTGTGCATAAGTTTTGTTTAAAGTGGGTTAACAAGTGTACTACTTACAAGAAATTACTTGCACGAAACCAAATAAAAATGGCTTATAAGCTTGTAATATAATTTTTTTTTAATAAAATTGTTTTTTTAGAAAGTGGAAACGTGTGTAAACTAAAAAACAAGTTTTTTTCTCACTTTATTATTTTGGTAATTTCTAATTACTATTTGTGTGTGCAAATATTGACGTGACTTATTGATTGTTTGGATAAGAATTTGTATGAAGCAGTCCGTGGTGGTGACCTCAGAATAATAAAAAGTATATTATGCGATTCGAAAATGTGTTACAAACTCTTTGACCGACCGGATGTATCTGCTGGCAGCAGTTACACATTCTGTGTCCAACTAGTCATCGACACATTGATTTGTTATTACCAAAAACTACTTTAAAGCAATCAATCCAGTTCTACTAAATGAGGGTTTTATATATATTATCGCTCATTTGCATTCAAACAGCTTTAGCGAAAAATCCGCCGGGTGAGTTTTAAATTAGCAATAATTAATGCGCAAAACTGTTATATGATTTGAATAATTTTTTAAACGTTCCGTGTAAAAACACAAGTGACAAATGTAATGCAATTTTGAAAGCTATCGTTCAACAGATTTAATGTTGTTCTAGCACATTTTACGAACAAAAGAGAACTTTTAGTGTGTACGCGATAAATTAAAAATTGGATGTAACAAAGAGCGACATACATGAATTTTTGTAATTTGATTTTTTCTCGGTAAATGTGTTTTTGTTATAGATAATCAGAGTTTTATTTGTGATTTTACTTTGCATGAGTTTCTTTTATTGCGCTGTTAAATATTTTGTGTTATACAATATACAATATATACGTACGTGTTTATACTCTATAGTGAATTACTTTTTGAATTGTAACCGAGTAAAATAAACTTGAAAATTGGTTTCTTTTACGAACAGCCAGCAATAATTTCACATTTTTTGTGTTCGATGCTGTTGCAAGCATAAATTTTACAATTAAAATCGAAATCTCCGAATAAAAATTCAAATTAAATTTTATCTTTTTTTCGTTTTGGGTATTTTACTGTAGCACATTGATAGTCTGTGATAGCAAATTAGTCCATCTGATTGATATTTGTTTTTGCAATTTATTCAACATGGATGTTTGTTTATTTTGATTCTATGTTGATACATTAATTTCAATCCTTTTTTTCTGTTTTTCTATTTAATAAACAACCACTCCAATGTTTCGTTTCAAATTCGGCCGTAGGTAAGAGAGATACATACTTTCATTTTCTGTCAACAATAATAATAATAATAACAACAACAACAACAACCTAATCGCAACTAATTTGTACAAAACATTTTACAATTTAACTTCATTTAATTTTAAAGATCCCATTAGTCACTCAATGCACGCATCAATGAGGTTGGTTTTCTATTAAAAATTCACGCTTAATTTAATCCCACTTCTGATTTTCAATTGAAAATGTGATGATTTTCCACCTACGCGCATTGATTATGCCTTATTTATTATTTAATAGTTTTCAAAGCCTATTAATATCATTACAATTAAATAATAGCTAAACCGTGTGTGTAAATATAAATTATCATAAATTACCATCCGCATAATTAAATTAATATTAACACATTAGAAAAGTATGAATGCATTATGTATTGATGGCAATTGATGGCAATTAATACATTAATGGTTGTTTTGTTAAATAGTTTAGTAAATTTCTTAAAAAAGTAAATAAATTTTCTGGTTTGCTCATAAATATCATCTTTTATTCGATATCTATTAATAATAAATTGTTTTGTCTGCTTACGAATCACTTTTCAATCCGCTTAAGCGACAAAGTTCTATTATAGTATATTTGATTCTTAATAAAATATATTTCCATAGTTGTTTGTTATAATTAATCATAGTAAAAAGTTTAATCTCGCCTAAAAGCTTATATTGTTAATGAATTAATTTATCAATGATAAAACATCAAAGCGCTTAACTTGATTGTAATGAAAAGTGGTTGATATTATGTAAATATTATGTATGGATGTTACACATTTAGAAAAAAAAACAATTTATTTATCTGTCTGTGTACCGTTGTACCGTTCTATTGTACAATAATAAAATAATAAAAATGTAATTTATTGATAAAATTTTATTGCTATGTTTGCAAGGAAATTGTAATAAAGATCTAAGTCTTAGTTACCAGATTAGGGTAATGTATATTGAACGTGTTCGATGTACAAAAAGACAAATAGGAAGCTTTCTAACTGAAAATCACTCGATCTTATGCAAGGTTCGATACATCCATTATATTGTCACATTGAATTCCAGATTCTGACAGAATATATTTCGATCAGAAGTCTGGTCTTCCACTGCCAGTTGAATCTGTGATTATATCTGTCGAAAATGAAACAACAGCTCTTCAACATCAATATCCAAATGACAACAACAACAATAACAATAACAACAACAACAACAACAACAAAATGGATGATACAAAAATGAAAAATAATTTATTAATCAAAGTGAAAAAAGTCATTTATAGAAGCAATGGATGTTCATGCCAAGATTTTACCTGTGGATGCTGTACTGGAATTAATATGCAACAATTTAATTTCAACCGTGAAGGTAGTAGGAAATGATTGTTGGGTAGAAATGAAATTAATTTCCTCATTTTTGTAGGTTGTATGAATTTAACGTACGATCCATTAGAGTTTTCAATAACATTTGACATGTTTATGAATGAAAATCATTTATTTACAAATCGAATATCAGGTATGTTGATTGAATGCGAAATGTTGATAATTTCATTGAATTAGAAGAAATTGGTTTTGATAGTATTATGATGATTTTATGATCTTATTTCGCGTAATTTCTTCGACTAATAAAATTATCTCTTTTATCCAGAAAATATAATTGAATTACTCAGCGCAGAGGCAGTCAAGCAGTAAAACTGACTTGAAAATTGCGAGTATGAGATTATTATCATTTTTTTGTGATGCAGTGATGTTTGTTTAGACTTTTGTACAACTACGCTTTGTTTATCCTCCTCTTTTGTTCAAAATAATTAAATATAAAATGAAGTGTGTACGTAGTAATTGATTAAATTTATTGTTTGCAGCTAAAAACCCACCCCCGTTTTGTATGCCAGTGACTGTCCCTTATTTACCCTACGTCGATTTTTGTGCTAGGTTGTTTAACATCCACCAGCCAGGACAAAATTTGCATATGTGTCTAGATTTTGAGACAAGAATTCAACGAGCCACCGTTTTAGTTTTACATTTTGATTGTATGAGAATGGGCAGTAACGGTTTGGCATTACTGAAGCCGGGAGATCCAATATTACCCATTTCTTCAACCACAACGGGACCGCAAGTTACAGACATTGATATTTACGATGAAGTTACTGAGGTTAAGTACAAAAACAAACGATGAATGTTGAAATTTAATTTTCCGACTTAATAAAACGTTTTTATACAACATTATTATGTAAATATCTATAACCCTTGCCATTTAATACTCAAAAATGTTAGGAATAAATGCAAGATTTTCTAAAGAAATTTTCCCTTGCATGCCAGTCACATATTTTTCTTATGATCTATATTTATGCCTATAAGTAAGTATAAAGAGATCATTTTCTTTTCATATCCTTCCTTAATTTCTTCTCTATCCTACCATTGACTCTAATAATATTACGTGCTCGCAAAATATTTTTTTATAAATCAAATCGACTAAATTGTCGCTTAAAAGACGAACGTGAGATTAAAATAATCATTTTAGAAAAGAAAAATTACCCATTAACAAGCCTAACTATTATTATATAATTGAAATTTAATTAATCGCAGATTTGTGTTTTTTGATGGAGTGTAGTATACTTGTCAATCACATTTTAAGATTAAATTGTCGCATATAAGACAGACGAGAGATTAAAATAATGATTTTAGAAAACAAAAATCACCCATTAACAAGTATTCTATTAGATTTTTATATAATTAAAATTCAATTAATCGTAGATTTGTTATTTTTGATGTAGTTGAGTGTAGTATACATGTCAATCACAATTTAAGACCTTAAGACTAAATTGTCGCTTAAAAGACGAA